>JBBPBX010033511.1:0-33209 GCA_038048925.1 Garcialebias charrua
TTTTTCTGCATCTTTTGAATTTTGGGAAGTGACAGTTCACGAGTGTGGCATGAAGCTGAGAGGCGTAGAAGCAACAATCAGACAAATCAGAAGAGATGATAGTCCTTCAATGCAGCAATGTCATTTTTAAATTGGAAACTACAAACTGACTTGATAGTTGTCTTCCTCAATTACATCATCAAACACAAAACAATAGTAACCAAAACCAGGATGGCCGAGTGGTTAAGGCGTTGGACTTAAGATCCAATGGACACGTCCTCGTGGGTTCAAGCCCCACTCCTGGTAAGACTTTCTTATAAAATTCAGTAGTAAGTTATGTCCTAGCACAGTGAAGACTACTCACACACAAATGGAAATGTATAGCAGAAAGGCAACTGGCTACCATAACCAGGCCTGTCACAATACCAAATTTTGCCAGGCGATTGTCTCAAAAATTATTGTGATAAATGAAAATATTATTGTAGGAGCCATTTATCCTTCCTGTGTTTATCGCCATCAGGGGGCGTATTTCATTTTGAGTTCTGAGTGTCTGAGTGGGGATGGGCTACTTAAGAGCAGGTGTGAATCTGTTCAGGTGTTGTTGATGGGAAGAGGCAAACAGTTTTCTACTGTGCTTGAAATAAGGATTGATGTCGAATTTATGTGGACTGGATGTAAACAGAAACAGTAAGACAATGGACCTTGCTTGGATAATAAATGATTTTATTATAAATCAAACTGAGGATCGGCATTATGAATTTGAATTGAGCGCACGTAAGACCAACGCCTCCTATAACAACCTGTAGCCTAAAATATAGGATTTTGGCCGCTACATTTAGGTAGAAAACTGCCTCAACCACCGATCCTTCTGCACTGTGGTTCCACAAAGCTGTAAAGTAAATGCTGCACCGAAGCAGGCTATTGGAGCCGGTGGACAAAGCAAACGCAGCGACGAAGAGGAACCAGGAGTTGGAATCGGTGCTACAGGCGTGAAGAACAACCATGCGTCTCCTGACATTAGGAGTCAGAACCGCAGAGGGGCTATCGGACATCTGGTGTCGGAACTGGAGCTGCACAGGAGCGAGCGACACCGGACACTGGAAAGGAGCTGCATGGATCGAGCTATTGGAGCCTCTGAGATCCACGACAGCGGACATCGGGACGCAGATCATCAATGCCGGCCAACGCACCATTGGGGTATGTGAGTCAGCGCTGATATCTTTGAATGGCCATCATTCTTATTATGTGTGCACACAAAGGTCCAAACTTAAATCCAATGCATTGGTAGCAGACTGAAGACTGCTTAAAAACTAAAAGAGAGCTCTCTATCTATAAAAAAAATCTACAAATTTTGAAGAAATAAACTGTCAGCCATTATGGCAGAAGAGGAAAACTTTGATCTAGATCAGGGTCAAAATAACATTGTGGGTGAAGAGGAAAATCCTCAATGGGGGACTGAAAAAAGACAGGTGAAATTAACAGCCAAAGCTTTGTTGTTGAAAATCTGTAACTTAGAAAGTGAAAGAAAAACAAAGTTAAATAAGCTTACAAAATTAATACAAACTATTACAGTGTTGAAAAATGACAAAGGGTGTGTGAATGACATTAATGTAGAATTTAAAAGGGTTTTGGGTTTGTCTGAAGAAACACAAAAGGTACACCAGGTTTTGTTGGGATTATTGCCTGTGGATGAAGCACAGATGCATGATGTATGGTTTCAAGCTAAAATGTTGAATGTTCATGATTTTGTTGCTGCTACTCATAAATGGTTGGCTGAGCCTCAAGGGTGCTCAGCTGGTGTGCATGATGTAATCAAAGAAAATGAGAGTAAAAACAATAATGAAGCTGAATCAAAAAGTGGCATGATCATGATGGAGGAGGAGCTGCAGATTCATCCTCATGACAGCATTTCAAATGTTTCCTTAAGGTCTTTTAGAAAAACTGGGAGTCAAAGGGGTTCTTCAGTAACAACCAGCAAATTTTCAATGCTTTCTGAACAAATAAAAACAGAAGCAGAAAGGGCTGCACTCCTGGCTTGTGCAGCTGCTTTAAAGGAGAAGCATGCATTGGAGGAGCAGGAATACCTGTTAAAGGAGCAGGAATACCTGTTAAAGAAAAAAAAGGAACAACTTGAGATGGACACCAAAATAGCTGCTGCTAATGCCAAGCTAATGGTGCTAGAGGCGGGGAGCACTAAAGGCAGCATTACATCTAAGCATTCTGATGGAATGGATTCATATGTTAGAAAAGGTGCAAGACCCAAAGTCAAACCTACTTTATTCATTCCACAAACTTCACAGATGGTTACCAAACCTGCAAAGAAGCTTCAAGAACATGCTGGACTGTTGCTGGATAAAAAGATTGAGTCGGATCTAACCACAGCCTATGAAAAGCATATTCCACCTCTCTCTCTCTCTCTCTGATAGTGTTTTATGGCGGTTGGCAAACAACGATTAGGTGCATTACCGCCACCTTCTGGAATGGAGTACGGACCAGACGGCTCAGAACACAACACAAAACACACAGGCGACCTAGAACACCACAACAACCCAAAACCCACACAAAGCACCCGAAAGTGCACAAACAGAAAAGAGCAAAAACAAACTAAACAAAAACAACCAGGAACACACGTTCACAGCGAAGACATGGGCAGAGACACCTCACACCCAGACGCACCCTCACCCCGACTCAATTCATCACGAACACTCTCCCAAGACAACTCAGTCGCGCCAAAGAACCTCGAAGCAGCCTGCACTATGATTTTGATGGTTTCAGTTTTAGTCGAAGCCTGCGCAGAACAGTTAACAACAAAAGCAACGAACGGAATCAACCGTTCGATCGTAACAGTACCCTGACCACGTTCAGGGACACTCGGCACACCAACAATAGACGGCGAAGAAACATCGCGCTTGACCACACGAACCGCCTCCGCGTACGAAAGATTCCCAACAGTCAACCCTCTGAATTTCAGCAGCTGCCTTTCGATCCACACAACCTGCATAAGCCGCAGAATGACTACCACCACAATTACAACACAACAGCTGAGTCACACCACAATCAACATAATCATGGTCCCCCCCACACTTACTACAACGACGCTTACTCCGACAAACAGCAGCGATGTGCCCAAACCTCTGACACTTAAAGCACCGAAGAGGCGGAGGAACATAAGCCTTAACACGAAAACACAAGTAACCAACCATGACCCTATCTGGCAAAACACCATCCCGGAAACACAACAAGACAGACGTACTATCCACCTTCACCCCATCCCGATAAGCCGGTAAACGTTTCAAGGACTCAACTTCCCCACCCTTAATGTTCTTCCTCAAGACCTCCAAGTCATCCTTAACAGGAATCCCGGAAATAACACCCCTGGAACCTCTCACCTCACCCACAATCTTCCTATCCACCACCGCTTTACCACACACAGTCTCCAAACCCAAAGCCTTGTCCCTCTGTTCAGCATGCCTACAAACGAGCAGGAGATTGCCATCCCACAACACCTTAGCTACTTCCACGTCACCCACAGCACGCTTCAGACCCTTCGAAAAAGCCACAGGGCTCACCCCAAGCAAACCCCGGCCCGCCGCAAACCGCAACACAACTTTACACGTCTCCAGTAGCACCTTCTTCCTACCGTCAACACCGTCATCAGCAACCTCAAGACACCGTTTACCCGAAGCCAAACACTGTCCATCACCCCCACTACTACACTCCATCGTGGTCCGCTCACAAACCAGATTATGCCACCATCCCAACAGCTACCTTCTTTGTTCGTCCTTCCACCTGTTCCTGCTCGTCGAAGCCCATATTCCACCTCAGGTGGACAACACTGTTTTCAATACTTTGGTGTCACAAACAGCTCCCCCTGCTGTTCAAACTTATAAAACTTCTATTTTATCTGTTCCCAAGGTTACCACTCAAAACACTTTGCTTTCATCAAATCAAAATCAACCAACAGGAGACCTCTACAATGTGTTGAAACAACAGAATGATATAACAGCTCTTCTGGTTCAAATGCAAACAAGCCAGTTACTGCCACACCGAGAAATTCCCATCTATGACGGAGATCCTTTACAGTTCAACTCCTTCATGAAAGCCTTTGAACACTGTGTGGAAGCAAAGACCAGTTCAAAGGGAAACTGTCTGTACTACCTTGAACAGTACACCAGGGGGCAACCAAGAGACCTCATACGTAGCTGCCTTCACATGCCTGCAGAAAGAGGATATGCGGTGGCCAAGCAACTCCTCAAAGAACATTTTGGCAATGAATTTAATATTACTGCAGCCTACATGGAAAAGGTCACTGGCTGGCCCAACATTAAAGGTGAAGATGTTAAAGCATTAAAGGCATTTGGACTGTTCCTTCGTGAATGCTGCAATGCGATGGAGGAACTGCAGTATTTGGATGAGTTAAGCATGCCAGCTAACATGAAAATCTTGGTTCAAAAGTTTCCATTTAAACTAAGAGAAAAATGGAGAACAAAAGCAAATGAGATTTTTGAGAGAACTAGTCAAAGAGCACGTTTCAGAGATATTGTTGTTTTTATTGAACACCAGATTAAGATAATCTCAGATCCAGTTTTTGGAGACATACAGGATTTACAACCTGCCAGAGGAATCATAAGACCTAGCAAACCTCCAATAAAGTCACAGTTTAAAAGAAACAGCTTTGTCACCAATGTTTCTGTTAATGATGGCTGTAACATGCCTTCTCGCAAAAATGAATTAACTGTTGTTGACAAATCAAATTATTTATCCTGTTTGTATTGTACACAGGATGGGCATGTATTGGAACAATGTCGACAATTAGGAAAGAGGTCACACAGGGAAAAGCTGGACTTTCTAAAAGACAAAGGTTTATGTTTTGGTTGCTTGGATACAGGACATTTAAGCAAAAATTGTGAAAAACGCATCACTTGTAAACACTGTAATCGAAGGCATCCCAGCATTTTGCACATTGGACAGAAGGAAAAAAACCATCAGAAAGAGTTGGATCAAGCAGCAAAGGGCTGTAAAACCTCCTCTACTTGTGGTCATACTGGGGCTGGCCACCATAAAGGGATTCTTCCCATTCTGCCTGTGAAAGTGAAAAGTTCAAAGGGAACTAAGATTATTAAAACATACGCCTTTCTGGATCCAGGGAGCACTGATACATTCTGCTCTGAAAGACTTCTTAATGAACTCAACATTCAAGGTCAAAAGGCTCAGATTAATCTCCGGACAATGGGTCATAGTAAAACAATGACAACCTCTATAATCAAAGGGCTGGAGATTTCAGAAATAAATGGAAGCCATTTCTATCAGCTTCCCATTGTATTTACACAAAAGGAAATGCCAGTCTCCACCGACAACATCATCAGTGAGGAGGAGCTGTCAAAATGGTCGTACTTGAAGGACATTAATTTTCCACGCATACAGTCTGGTGTAGACCTATTAGTCGGCACAAATGTATCTAAACTAATGGAACCTTGGGAGGTGGTTAATAGTCAGGGTGAAGGGCCCTATGCAATCAAAAGCCTCCTAGGATGGGTTGTAAATGCTTCAGCAGAAGGTTACAAGGACCTTGAAAATGGCTGCACTTCAGTTCATGTCAACAGAACTACAGTTGATAAAATTGAGGAGCTTCTGACCAGCCAATACAACTATGACTTTAATGAGAAGTCCTTTACAGAACAAGAAGAAATGTCAAGAGAGGAACAAAAATTCTTGGATATAATGGATCGCTCTGCACAGCTACAGAATGGACATTACAAACTGAAACTGCCTTTCAAAGAGAAAGAACTGTTTATGTCAAACATGTCTGTTGCTTTGCAGCGCATACTTGGTTTGAAAGGGAAATCCAAAAGGAACAAAGGTTTCCATAAAGAGTACACAAACTTCATGACTAATGCCAATAATAAGTGGAAACAAATCAAATACATTTCAGATCTCCTTTGGAAACGTTGGGTTCGAGAATATCTACCACTATTACAAGAACGACAAAAATGGATAAAGAAAAAAGATGCTTCATTCCTGGAGATGTGGTGGTAGTTATGGACTCCACAACACCTCGAGGGTCGTGGATACTGGGGAAAGTTATTCAAACTTTTCCAGATAAAAAGGGTCTGGTGCGAGTAGTGCATCTTAAAACAAAAACAAACATTGAAAGACCTGTAACAAAAATTTGCCTATTATGTGAAGCTACAAACTGATAGAAAAATGAATGTGTAAACCTGAATTGCCTCTTAATGTATACATGTATTTATATGTGGATATATGTTTATTTGTGGCTCCTTTAATTTAAGTTTGATAATTGCTATGTCTTCTGTCACACGCAATTAGGGGCTGGTGTGTAGGAGCCATTTATCCTTCCTGTGTTTATCGCCATCAGGGGGCGTATTTCATTTTGAGTTCTGAGTGTCTGAGTGGGGATGGGCTACTTAAGAGCAGGTGTGAATCTGTTCAGGTGTTGTTGATGGGAAGAGGCAAACAGTTTTCTACTGTGCTTGAAATAAGGATTGATGTCGAATTTATGTGGACTGGATGTAAACAGAAACAGTAAGACAATGGACCTTGCTTGGATAATAAATGATTTTATTATAAATCAAACTGAGGATCGGCATTATGAATTTGAATTGAGCGCACGTAAGACCAACGCCTCCTATAACAACCTGTAGCCTAAAATATAGGATTTTGGCCGCTACAATTATTCAAAATGTAAATTAATTGTCAAATTTAAGAAGAATTGGTGATTTGTTTGAAGTGTAGTACTTTTTTGGAACACCTGATGGAAGTATAAGCCTGTCCTCGTGGGTTCAAGCCCCACTCCTGGTAACGCTCACGTTCAAAATATAGTAGTAAGTTATGTCCCAACACTGTTGCATGAAGACTACTCACATACAAACTAATAGAAATGTGCATTAGAACGGCAGCTGGCTATCCTAACCTGTAACGGACCAAATCACCCACTGCAAGTACTTGACAACAACTGCTTTATGATACAAGTTGATGGGTTGCTTTTTATACAACCCAAGTAAAATGCAAAGAAAACCAAAATTTGACATCTTTTCCTAGTGTTTTTTCATCTTGTGAATTTTGGGATGTGACAGTTCACAATGAGCGGTGGCATAAAGCTGAAGAAGAGGCGTGGAAACGGAAATCAGATGAGGTGACAGTCCTTCGATGCAGCAATGTCCTTTTTAAATTGGAAACTACAAACTGACTTGATAGTTTGCTTCCCCAATTACATCATCCAACACAACACATCAATAAGGACAACCAGGATGGCCAAGTGGTTAAGGTGTTGGACTGAAGATCCAATGGACACATGTCCTCGTGGGTTCAAGCCCCACTCCTAATAAGACTTTCTTACAAAATACAGTAGTAAGTTATGTCCCAGCACAGTGAAGACTACTCACATACAAATGGAATTGTGCATCAGAAAGGCAATTGGCTACCACTTTCTTATAAAATATAGTGATATAGTTATACTTGTGAAATATAGTGATATGCAGTAGTCATGTCACACCACTGTTGCATGAATACTACCATATTTTCCGGTGTATAGGTCGCACCTTTTTATGGTTTTTTCAAGGCCTGCGACCTATACACCAGTTCGACCTATATATGGCTTGTTATCACTTTCGGCGAAACAAAATGTTTAAATACAGCTCATTTCACAATTACTTTCATTTATTAAGGAAAAGTTCAGCTCAGACACATATTTGCTATAATTTTTATCAAACAAATAATTGTCTTTAAGTGTTAATCTTCTTAAAAGCCTTGCTGTGCGCTCCTGTGGCAGACATTTGCAGCAGAGCTAAACGTAGGTGCGACCTATACACCAGTGCGACCTATCTAGGGATTTTTCCAATATATTGGTGATAATTGGACAATGCGACCTATACACCAGTGCGACCTATACACCAGAAAATACTGTACTCATACAAATTAATGAAATTGTACATCAGAAAGACAGCTGACTACACCAACCCTACCCTGTAAATTACCAAGTAAACCACTCAAAGTGATCGTCAACACACATCTGTCATTCCTGACCAAACCAATACAGAATGTATCCTTGATGTTAGCACGTACAGACTAGTGAAAATTCCGTTGCTTGTAACAAAAGAAGCAGAAAATGTGGTCATGAACAAATTTAGGCAGATGGAACAAGTCAATGGCATCACTTTTTCTACAATCCAAGTGAAATACAAAGAAAACCAAAGTTTTACACCTCTATTAGTTTTTCTGCATCTTTTGAATTTTGGGAAGTGACAGTTCACGAGTGTGGCATGAAGCTGAGAGGCGTAGAAGCAACAATCAGACAAATCAGAAGAGATGATAGTCCTTCAATGCAGCAATGTCATTTTTAAATTGGAAACTACAAACTGACTTGATAGTTTGCTTCCTCAATTACATCATCAAACACAAAACAATAGTAACCAAAACCAGGATGGCCGAGTGGTTAAGGCGTTGGACTTAAGATCCAATGGACACATGTCCTCGTGGGTTCAAGCCCCACTCCTGGTAAGACTTTCTTATAAAATTCAGTAGTAAGTTATGTCCTAGCACAGTGAAGACTACTCACACACAAATGGAAATGTATAGCAGAAAGGCAACTGGCTACCATAACCAGGCCTGTCACAATACCAAATTTTGCCAGGCGATTGTCTCAAAAATTATTGTGATAAATGAAAATATTATTCAAAATGTAACAATTAATTGTCAAATTTAAGAAGAATTGGTGATTTGTTTGAAGTGTAGTACTTTTTTGGAACACCTGATGGAAGTATAAGCCTGTCCTCGTGGGTTCAAGCCCCACTCCTGGTAACGCTCACGTTCAAAATATAGTAGTAAGTTATGTCCCAACACTGTTGCATGAAGACTACTCACATACAAACTAATAGAAATGTGCATTAGAACGGCAGCTGGCTATCCTAACCTGTAACGGACCAAATCACCCACTGCAAGTACTTGACAACAACTGCTTTATGATACAAGTTGATGGGTTGCTTTTTATACAACCCAAGTAAAATGCAAAGAAAACCAAAATTTGACATCTTTTCCTAGTGTTTTTTCATCTTGTGAATTTTGGGATGTGACAGTTCACAATGAGCGGTGGCATAAAGCTGAAGAAGAGGCGTGGAAACGGAAATCAGATGAGGTGACAGTCCTTCGATGCAGCAATGTCCTTTTTAAATTGGAAACTACAAACTGACTTGATAGTTTGCTTCCCCAATTACATCATCCAACACAACACATCAATAAGGACAACCAGGATGGCCGAGTGGTTAAGGTGTTGGACTTAAGATCCAATGGACACATGTCCTCGTGGGTTCAAGCCCCACTCCTGGTAAGACTTTCTTACAAAATACAGTAGTAAGTTATGTCCCAGCACATTGAAGACTACTCACATACAAATGGAATTGTGCATTAGAAAGGCAACTGGCTACCACTTTCTTATAAAATATAGTGATATAGTTATACTTGTGAAATATAGTGATATGCAGTAGTCATGTCACACCACTGTTGCATGAATACTACTCATACAAATTAATGAAATTGTACATCAGAAAGACAGCTGACTACACCAACCCTACCCTGTAAATTACCAAGTAAACCACTCAAAGTGATCGTCAACACACATCTGTCATTCCTGACCAAACCAATACAGAATGTATCCTTGATGTTAGCACGTACAGACTAGTGAAAATTCCGTTGCTTGTAACAAAAGAAGCAGAAAATGTGGTCATGAACAAATTTAGGCAGATGGAACAAGTCAATGGCATCACTTTTTCTACAATCCAAGTGAAATACAAAGAAAACCAAAGTTTTACACCTCTATTTGTCTTTCTGCATCTTGTGAATTTTGGGAAGTGACAGTTCACGAGTGTGGCATGAAGCTGAGAGGCGTAGAAGCAACAATCAGACAAATCAGAAGAGATGATAGTCCTTCAATGCAGCAATGTCATTTTTAAATTGGAAACTACAAACTGACTTGATAGTTTGCTTCCTCAATTACATCATCAAACACAAAACAATAGTAACCAAAACCAGGATGGCCGAGTGGTTAAGGCGTTGGACTTAAGATCCAATGGACACATGTCCTCGTGGGTTCAAGCCCCACTCCTGGTAAGACTTTCTTATAAAATTCAGTAGTAAGTTATGTCCTAGCACAGTGAAGACTACTCACACACAAATGGAAATGTATAGCAGAAAGGCAACTGGCTACCATAACCAGGCCTGTCACAATACCAAATTTTGCCAGGCGATTGTCTCAAAAATTATTGTGATAAATGAAAATATTATTCAAAATGTAACAATTAATTGTCAAATTTAAGAAGAATTGGTGATTTGTTTGAAGTGTAGTACTTTTTTGGAACACCTGATGGAAGTATAAGCCTGTCCTCGTGGGTTCAAGCCCCACTCCTGGTAACGCTCACGTTCAAAATATAGTAGTAAGTTATGTCCCAACACTGTTGCATGAAGACTACTCACATACAAACTAATAGAAATGTGCATTAGAAAGGCAGCTGGCTATCCTAACCTGTAACGGACCAAATCACCCACTGCAAGTACTTGACAACAACTGCTTTATGATACAAGTTGATGGGTTGCTTTTTATACAACCCAAGTAAAATGCAAAGAAAACCAAAATTTCACATCTTTTCCTAGTGTTTTTTCATCTTGTGAATTTTGGGATGTGACAGTTCACAATGAGCGGTGGCATAAAGCTGAAGAAGAGGCGTGGAAGCGGAAATCAGATGAGGTGACAGTCCTTCGATGCAGCAATGTCCTTTTTAAATTGGAAACTACAAACTGACTTGATAGTTTGCTTCCCCAATTACATCATCCCCAATTACATCATCCAACACAACACATCAATAAGGACAACCAGGATGGCCGAGTGGTTAAGGTGTTGGACTTAAGATCCAATGGACACATGTCCTCGTGGGTTCAAGCCCCACTCCTGGTAAGACTTTCTTACAAAATACAGTAGTAAGTTATGTCCCAGCACAGTGAAGACTACTCACATACAAATGGAATTGTGCATCAGAAAGGCAACTGGCTACCACTTTCTTATAAAATATAGTGATATAGTTATACTTGTGAAATATAGTGATATGCAGTAGTCATGTCACACCACTGTTGCATGAATACTACTCATACAAATTAATGAAATTGTACATCAGAAAGACAGCTGACTACACCAACCCTACCCTGTAAATTACCAAGTAAACCACTCAAAGTGATCGTCAACACACATCTGTCATTCCTGACCAAACCAATACAGAATGTATCCTTGATGTTAGCACGTACAGACTAGTGAAAATTCCGTTGCTTGTAACAAAAGAAGCAGAAAATGTGGTCATGAACAAATTTAGGCAGATGGAACAAGTCAATGGCATCACTTTTTCTACAATCCAAGTGAAATACAAAGAAAACCAAAGTTTTACACCTCTATTAGTTTTTCTGCATCTTTTGAATTTTGGGAAGTGACAGTTCACGAGTGTGGCATGAAGCTGAGAGGCGTAGAAGCAACAATCAGACAAATCAGAAGAGATGATAGTCCTTCAATGCAGCAATGTCATTTTTAAATTGGAAACTACAAACTGACTTGATAGTTGTCTTCCTCAATTACATCATCAAACACAAAACAATAGTAACCAAAACCAGGATGGCCGAGTGGTTAAGGCGTTGGACTTAAGATCCAATGGACACGTCCTCGTGGGTTCAAGCCCCACTCCTGGTAAGACTTTCTTATAAAATTCAGTAGTAAGTTATGTCCTAGCACAGTGAAGACTACTCACACACAAATGGAAATGTATAGCAGAAAGGCAACTGGCTACCATAACCAGGCCTGTCACAATACCAAATTTTGCCAGGCGATTGTCTCAAAAATTATTGTGATAAATGAAAATATTATTGTAGGAGCCATTTATCCTTCCTGTGTTTATCGCCATCAGGGGGCTTATTTCATTTTGAGTTCTGAGTGTCTGAGTGGGGATGGGCTACTTAAGAGCAGGTGTGAATCTGTTCAGGTGTTGTTGATGGGAAGAGGCAAACAGTTTTCTACTGTGCTTGAAATAAGGATTGATGTCGAATTTATGTGGACTGGATGTAAACAGAAACAGTAAGACAATGGACCTTGCTTGGATAATAAATGATTTTATTATAAATCAAACTGAGGATCGGCATTATGAATTTGAATTGAGCGCACGTAAGACCAACGCCTCCTATAACAACCTGTAGCCTAAAATATAGGATTTTGGCCGCTACATTTAGGTAGAAAACTGCCTCAACCACCGATCCTTCTGCACTGTGGTTCCACAAAGCTGTAAAGTAAATGCTGCACCGAAGCAGGCTATTGGAGCCGGTGGACAAAGCAAACGCAGCGACGAAGAGGAACCAGGAGTTGGAATCGGTCCTACAGGCGTGAAGAACAACCATGCGTCTCCTGACATTAGGAGTCAGAACCGCAGAGGGGCTATCGGACATCTGGTGTCGGAACTGGAGCTGCACAGGAGCGAGCGACACCGGACACTGGAAAGGAGCTGCATGGATCGAGCTATTGGAGCCTCTGAGATCCACGACAGCGGACATCGGGACGCAGATCATCAATGCCGGCCAACGCACCATTGGGGTATGTGAGTCAGCGCTGATATCTTTGAATGGCCATCATTCTTATTATGTGTGCACACAAAGGTCCAAACTTAAATCCAATGCATTGGTAGCAGACTGAAGACTGCTTAAAAACTAAAAGAGAGCTCTCTATCTATAAAAAAAATCTACAAATTTTGAAGAAATAAACTGTCAGCCATTATGGCAGAAGAGGAAAACTTTGATCTAGATCAGGGTCAAAATAACATTGTGGGTGAAGAGGAAAATCCTCAATGGGGGACTGAAAAAAGACAGGTGAAATTAACAGCCAAAGCTTTGTTGTTGAAAATCTGTAACTTAGAAAGTGAAAGAAAAACAAAGTTAAATAAGCTTACAAAATTAATACAAACTATTACAGTGTTGAAAAATGACAAAGGGTGTGTGAATGACATTAATGTAGAATTTAAAAGGGTTTTGGGTTTGTCTGAAGAAACACAAAAGGTACACCAGGTTTTGTTGGGATTATTGCCTGTGGATGAAGCACAGATGCATGATGTATGGTTTCAAGCTAAAATGTTGAATGTTCATGATTTTGTTGCTGCTACTCATAAATGGTTGGCTGAGCCTCAAGGGTGCTCAGCTGGTGTGCATGATGTAATCAAAGAAAATGAGAGTAAAAACAATAATGAAGCTGAATCAAAAAGTGGCATGATCATGATGGAGGAGGAGCTGCAGATCATCCTCATGACAGCATTTCAAATGTTTCCTTAAGGTCTTTTAGAAAAACTGGGAGTCAAAGGGGTTCTTCAGTAACAACCAGCAAATTTTCAATGCTTTCTGAACAAATAAAAACAGAAGCAGAAAGGGCTGCACTCCTGGCTTGTGCAGCTGCTTTAAAGGAGAAGCATGCATTGGAGGAGCAGGAATACCTGTTAAAGGAGCAGGAATACCTGTTAAAGAAAAAAAAGGAACAACTTGAGATGGACACCAAAATAGCTGCTGCTAATGCCAAGCTAATGGTGCTAGAGGCGGGGAGCACTAAAGGCAGCATTACATCTAAGCATTCTGATGGAATGGATTCATATGTTAGAAAAGGTGCAAGACCCAAAGTCAAACCTACTTTATTCATTCCACAAACTTCACAGATGGTTACCAAACCTGCAAAGAAGCTTCAAGAACATGCTGGACTGTTGCTGGATAAAAAGATTGAGTCGGATCTAACCACAGCCTATGAAAAGCATATTCCACCTCTCTCTCTCTCTCTCTCTGATAGTGTTTTATGGCGGTTGGCAAACAACGATTAGGTGCATTACCGCCACCTTCTGGAATGGAGTACGGACCAGACGGCTCAGAACACAACACAAAACACACAGGCGACCTAGAACACCACAACAACCCAAAACCCACACAAAGCACCCGAAAGTGCACAAACAGAAAAGAGCAAAAACAAACTAAACAAAAACAACCAGGAACACACGTTCACAGCGAAGACATGGGCAGAGACACCTCACACCCAGACGCACCCTCACCCCGACTCAATTCATCACGAACACTCTCCCAAGACAACTCAGTCGCGCCAAAGAACCTCGAAGCAGCCTGCACTATGATTTTGATGGTTTCAGTTTTAGTCGAAGCCTGCGCAGAACAGTTAACAACAAAAGCAACGAACGGAATCAACCGATCGAGCGTAACAGTACCCTGACCACGTTCAGGGACACTCGGCACACCAACAATAGACGGCGAAGAAACATCGCGCTTGACCACACGAACCGCCTCCGCGTACGAAAGATTCCCAACAGTCTTAACCCTCTGAATTTCAGCAGCTGCCTTTCGATCCACACAACCTGCATAAGCCGCAGAATGACTACCACCACAATTACAACACAACAGCTGAGTCACACCACAATCAACATAATCATGGTCCCCCCCACACTTACTACAACGACGCTTACTCCGACAAACAGCAGCGATGTGCCCAAACCTCTGACACTTAAAGCACCGAAGAGGCGGAGGAACATAAGCCTTTACACGAAAACACAAGTAACCAACCATGACCCTATCTGGCAAAACACCATCCCGGAAACACAACAAGACAGACGTACTATCCACCTTCACCCCATCCCGATAAGCCGGTAAACGTTTCAAGGACTCAACTTCCCCACCCTTAATGTTCTTCCTCAAGACCTCCAAGTCATCCTTAACAGGAATCCCGGAAATAACACCCCTGGAACCTCTCACCTCACCCACAATCTTCCTATCCACCACCGCTTTACCACACACAGTCTCCAAACCCAAAGCCTTGTCCCTCTGTTCAGCATGCCTACAAACGAGCAGGAGATTGCCATCCCACAACACCTTAGCTACTTCCACGTCACCCACAGCACGCTTCAGACCCTTCGAAAAAGCCACAGGGCTCACCCCAAGCAAACCCCGGCCCGCCGCAAACCGCAACACAACTTTACACGTCTCCAGTAGCACCTTCTTCCTACCGTCAACACCGTCATCAGCAACCTCAAGACACCGTTTACCCGAAGCCAAACACTGTCCATCACCCCCACTACTACACTCCATCGTGGTCCGCTCACAAACCAGATTATGCCACCATCCCAACAGCTACCTTCTTTGTTCGTCCTTCCACCTGTTCCTGCTCGTCGAAGCCCATATTCCACCTCAGGTGGACAACACTGTTTTCAATACTTTGGTGTCACAAACAGCTCCCCCTGCTGTTCAAACTTATAAAACTTCTATTTTATCTGTTCCCAAGGTTACCACTCAAAACACTTTGCTTTCATCAAATCAAAATCAACCAACAGGAGACCTCTACAATGTGTTGAAACAACAGAATGATATAACAGCTCTTCTGGTTCAAATGCAAACAAGCCAGTTACTGCCACACCGAGAAATTCCCATCTATGACGGAGATCCTTTACAGTTCAACTCCTTCATGAAAGCCTTTGAACACTGTGTGGAAGCAAAGACCAGTTCAAAGGGAAACTGTCTGTACTACCTTGAACAGTACACCAGGGGGCAACCAAGAGACCTCATACGTAGCTGCCTTCACATGCCTGCAGAAAGAGGATATGCGGTGGCCAAGCAACTCCTCAAAGAACATTTTGGCAATGAATTTAATATTACTGCAGCCTATATGGAAAAGGTCACTGGCTGGCCCAACATTAAAGGTGAAGATGTTAAAGCATTAAAGGCATTTGGACTGTTCCTTCGTGAATGCTGCAATGCGATGGAGGAACTGCAGTATTTGGATGAGTTAAGCATGCCAGCTAACATGAAAATCTTGGTTCAAAAGTTTCCATTTAAACTAAGAGAAAAATGGAGAACAAAAGCAAATGAGATTTTTGAGAGAACTAGTCAAAGAGCACGTTTCAGAGATATTGTTGTTTTTATTGAACACCAGATTAAGATAATCTCAGATCCAGTTTTTGGAGACATACAGGATTTACAACCTGCCAGAGGAATCATAAGACCTAGCAAACCTCCAATAAAGTCACAGTTTAAAAGAAACAGCTTTGTCACCAATGTTTCTGTTAATGATGGCTGTAACATGCCTTCTCGCAAAAATGAATTAACTGTTGTTGACAAATCAAATTATTTATCCTGTTTGTATTGTACACAGGATGGGCATGTATTGGAACAATGTCGACAATTAGGAAAGAGGTCACACAGGGAAAAGCTGGACTTTCTAAAAGACAAAGGTTTATGTTTTGGTTGCTTGGATACAGGACATTTAAGCAAAAATTGTGAAAAACGCATCACTTGTAAACACTGTAATCAAAGGCATCCCAGCATTTTGCACATTGGACAGAAGGAAAAAAACCATCAGAAAGAGTTGGATCAAGCAGCAAAGGGCTGTAAAACCTCCTCTACTTGTGGTCATACTGGGGCTGGCCACCATAAAGGGATTCTTCCCATTCTGCCTGTGAAAGTGAAAAGTTCAAAGGGAACTAAGATTATTAAAACATACGCCTTTCTGGATCCAGGGAGCACTGATACATTCTGCTCTGAAAGACTTCTTAATGAACTCAACATTCAAGGTCAAAAGGCTCAGATTAATCTCCGGACAATGGGTCATAGTAAAACAATGACAACCTCTATAATCAAAGGGCTGGAGATTTCAGAAATAAATGGAAGCCATTTCTATCAGCTTCCCATTGTATTTACACAAAAGGAAATGCCAGTCTCCACCGACAACATCATCAGTGAGGAGGAGCTGTCAAAATGGTCGTACTTGAAGGACATTAATTTTCCACGCATACAGTCTGGTGTAGACCTATTAGTCGGCACAAATGTATCTAAACTAATGGAACCTTGGGAGGTGGTTAATAGTCAGGGTGAAGGGCCCTATGCAATCAAAAGCCTCCTAGGATGGGTTGTAAATGCTTCAGCAGAAGGTTACAAGGACCTTGAAAATGGCTGCACTTCAGTTCATGTCAACAGAACTACAGTTGATAAAATTGAGGAGCTTCTGACCAGCCAATACAACTATGACTTTAATGAGAAGTCCTTTACAGAACAAGAAGAAATGTCAAGAGAGGAACAAAAATTCTTGGATATAATGGATCGCTCTGCACAGCTACAGAATGGACATTACAAACTGAAACTGCCTTTCAAAGAGAAAGAACTGTTTATGTCAAACATGTCTGTTGCTTTGCAGCGCATACTTGGTTTGAAAGGGAAATCCAAAAGGAACAAAGGTTTCCATAAAGAGTACACAAACTTCATGACTAATGCCAATAATAAGTGGAAACAAATCAAATACATTTCAGATCTCCTTTGGAAACGTTGGGTTCGAGAATATCTACCACTATTACAAGAACGACAAAAATGGATAAAGAAAAAAGATGCTTCATTCCTGGAGATGTGGTGGTAGTTATGGACTCCACAACACCTCGAGGGTCGTGGATACTGGGGAAAGTTATTCAAACTTTTCCAGATAAAAAGGGTCTGGTGCGAGTAGTGCATCTTAAAACAAAAACAAACATTGAAAGACCTGTAACAAAAATTTGCCTATTATGTGAAGCTACAAACTGATAGAAAAATGAATGTGTAAACCTGAATTGCCTCTTAATGTATACATGTATTTATATGTGGATACTGTATATGTTTATTTTTGGCTCCTTTAATTTAAGTTTGATAATTGCTATATCTTCTGTTGCACGCAATTAGGGGCTGGTGTGTAGGAGCCATTTATCCTTCCTGTGTTTATCGCCATCAGGGGGCGTATTTCATTTTGAGTTCTGAGTGTCTGAGTGGGGATGGGCTACTTAAGAGCAGGTGTGAATCTGTTCAGGTGTTGTTGATGGGAAGAGGCAAACAGTTTTCTACTGTGCTTGAAATAAGGATTGATGTCGAATTTATGTGGACTGGATGTAAACAGAAACAGTAAGACAATGGACCTTGCTTGGATAATAAATGATTTTATTATAAATCAAACTGAGGATCGGCATTATGAATTTGAATTGAGCGCACGTAAGACCAACGCCTCCTATAACAACCTGTAGCCTAAAATATAGGATTTTGGCCGCTACAATTATTCAAAATGTAAATTAATTGTCAAATTTAAGAAGAATTGGTGATTTGTTTGAAGTGTAGTACTTTTTTGGAACACCTGATGGAAGTATAAGCCTGTCCTCGTGGGTTCAAGCCCCACTCCTGGTAACGCTCACGTTCAAAATATAGTAGTAAGTTATGTCCCAACACTGTTGCATGAAGACTACTCACATACAAACTAATAGAAATGTGCATTAGAAAGGCAGCTGGCTATCCTAACCTGTAACGGACCAAATCACCCACTGCAAGTACTTGACAACAACTGCTTTATGATACAAGTTGATGGGTTGCTTTTTATACAACCCAAGTAAAATGCAAAGAAAACCAAAATTTGACATCTTTTCCTAGTGTTTTTTCATCTTGTGAATTTTGGGATGTGACAGTTCACAATGAGCGGTGGCATAAAGCTGAAGAAGAGGCGTGGAAGCGGAAATCAGATGAGGTGACAGTCCTTCGATGCAGCAATGTCCTTTTTAAATTGGAAACTACAAACTGACTTGATAGTTTGCTTCCCCAATTACATCATCCAACACAACACATTAATAAGGACAACCAGGATGGCCGAGTGGTTAAGGTGTTGGACTTAAGATCCAATGGACACATGTCCTCGTGGGTTCAAGCCCCACTCCTGGTAAGACTTTCTTACAAAATACAGTAGTAAGTTATTTCCCAGCACAGTGAAGACTACTCACATACAAATGGAATTGTGCATCAGAAAGGCAACTGGCTACCACTTTCTTATAAAATTTAGTGATATAGTTTTACGTGTGAAATATAGTGATATGCAGTAGTCATGTCACACCACTGTTGCATGAATACTACTCATACAAATTAATGAAATTGTACATCAGAAAGACAGCTGACTACACCAACCCTACCCTGTAAATTACTAAGTAAACCACTCAAAGTGCTTGTCAACACACATCTGTCATTCCTGACCAAACCAATACAGAATGTATCCTTGATGTTAGCACGTACAGACTAGTGAAAATACCGTTGCTTGTAACAAAAGAAGCAGAAAATGTGGTCATGAACAAATTTAGGCAGATGGAACAAGTCAATGGGATCACATTTTCTACAATCCAAGTGAAATACAAAGAAAACCAAAGTTTTACACCTCTATTTGTCTTTCTGCATCTTGTGAATTTTGGGAAGTGACAGTTCACGAGTGTGGCATGAAGCTGAGAGGCGTAGAAGCAACAATCAGACAAATCAGAAGAGATGATAGTCCTTCAATGCAGCAATGTCATTTTTAAATTGGAAACTACAAACTGACTTGATAGTTTGCTTCCCCAATTACATCATCAAACACAAAACAATAGTAACCACAACCAGGATGGCCGAGTGGTTAAGGCGTTGGACTTAAGATCCAATGGACATATGTCCTCGTGGGTTCAAGCCCCACTCCTGGTAAGACTTTCTTATAAAATTCAGTAGTAAGTTATGTCCTAGCACAGTGAAGACTACTCACACACAAATGGAAATGTATAGCAGAAAGGCAACTGGCTACCATAACCAGGCCTGTCACAATACCAAATTTTGCCAGGCGATTGTCTCAAAAATTATTGTGATAAATGAAAATATTATTCAAAATGTAACAATTAATTGTCAAATTTAAGAAGAATTGGTGATTTGTTTGAAGTGTAGTACTTTTTTGGAACACCTGATGGAAGTATAAGCCTGTCCTCGTGGGTTCAAGCCCCACTCCTGGTAACGCTCACGTTCAAAATATAGTAGTAAGTTATGTCCCAACACTGTTGCATGAAGACTACTCACATACAAACTAATAGAAATGTGCATTAGAAAGGCAGCTGACTATCCTAACCTGTAACGGACCAAATCACCAACTGCAAGTACTTGACAACAACTGCTTTATGATACAAGTTGATGGATTGCTTTTTATACAACCCAAGTAAAATGCAAAGAAAACCAAAATTTCACATCTTTTCCTAGTGTTTTTTCATCTTGTGAATTTTGGGATGTGACAGTTCACAATGAGCGGTGGCATAAAGCTGAAGAAGAGGCGTTGAAGCGGAAATCAGACAAATCAGATGAGGTGACAGTCCTTCGATGTAGAAATGTCCTTTTTAAATTGGAAACTACAAACTGACTTGATAGTTTGCTTCCCCAATTACATCATCCAACACAACACATCAATAAGGACAACCAGGATGGCCGAGTGGTTAAGGCGTTGTACTTAAGATCCAATGGACGCATGTCCTCGTGGGTTCAAGATCCACTCCTGGTAAGACTTTCTTATAAAATACAGTAGTAAGTTATGTCCCAGCACAGTGAAGACTACTCACATACAAATGGAATTGAGCATCAGAAAGGCAACTGGCTACCACTTTCTTATAAAATATAGTGATTTAGTTATACTTATGAAATATAGTGATATGCAGTAGTCATGTCACACCACTGTTGCATGAATACTACTCATACAAATTAATGAAATTGTACATCAGAAAGACAGCTGACTACTTCAACCCTACCTTGTAAATTACCAAAAAAAACACTCAAAGTGCTTGTCAACACACATCTGTCATTCCTGACCAAACCAATACAGAATGTATCCTTGATGTTAGCACGTACAGACTAGTGAAAATACCGTTGCTTGTAACAAAAGAAGCAGAAAATGTGGTCATGAACAAATTTAGGCAGATGGAACAAGTCAATGGGATCACATTTTCTACAATCCAAGTGAAATACAAAGAAAACCAAAGTTTTACACCTCTATTTGTCTTTCTGCATCTTGTGAATTTTGGGAAGTGACAGTTCACGAGTGTGGCATGAAGCTGAGAGGCGTAGAAGCAACAATCAGACAAATCAGAAGAGATGATAGTCCTTCAATGCAGCAATGTCATTTTTAAATTGGAAACTACAAAGTGACTTGATAGTTTGCTTCCCCAATTACATCATCAAACACAAAACAATAGTAACCACAACCAGGATGGCTGAGTGGTTAAGGCGTTGGACTTAAGATCCAATGGACACATGTCCTCGTGGGTTCAAGCCCCACTCCTGGTAAGACTTTCTTATAAAATTCAGTAGTAAGTTATGTCCTAGCACAGTGAAGACTACTCACACACAAATGGAAATGTATAGCAGAAAGGCAACTGGCTACCATAACCAGGCCTGTCACAATACCAAATTTTGCCAGGCGATTGTCTCAAAAATTATTGTGATAAATGAAAATATTATTCAAAATGTAACAATTAATTGTCAAATTTAAGAAGAATTGGTGATTTGTTTGGAGTGTAGTACTTTTTTGGAACACCTGATGGAAGTATAAGCCTGTCCTTGTGGGTTCAAGCCCCACTCCTGGTAACGCTCACATTCAAAATATAGTAGTAAATTATGTCCCAACACTGTTGCATGAAGACTACTCACTTACAAACTAATAGAAATGTGCATTAGAAAGGCAGCTGGCTATCCTAACCTGTAACGGACCAAATCATCCACTGCAAGTACTTGACAACAACTGCTTTATGATACAAGTTGATGGGTTGCTTTTTATACAACCCAAGTAAAATGCAAAGAAAACCAAAATTTCACATCTTTTCCTAGTGTTTTTTCATCTTGTGAATTTTGGGATGTGACAGTTCACAATGAGCGGTGGCATAAAGCTGAAGAAGAGGCGTGGAAGCGGAAATCAGATGAGGTGACAGTCCTTCGATGCAGCAATGTCCTTTTTAAATTGGAAACTACAAACTGACTTGATAGTTTGCTTCCCCAATTACATCATCCAACACAACACATTAATAAGGACAACCAGGATGGCCGAGTGGTTAAGGTGTTGGACTTAAGATCCAATGGACACATGTCCTCGTGGGTTCAAGCCCCACTCCTGGTAAGACTTTCTTACAAAATACAGTAGTAAGTTATTTCCCAGCACAGTGAAGACTACTCACATACAAATGGAATTGAGCATCAGAAAGGCAACTGGCTACCACTTTCTTATAAAATATAGTGATTTAGTTATACTTATGAAATATAGTGATATGCAGTAGTCATGTCACACCACTGTTGCATGAATACTACTCATACAAATTAATGAAATTGTACATCAGAAAGACAGCTGACTACACCAACCCTACCCTGTAAATTACCAAGTAAACCACTCAAAGTGCTTGTCAACACACATCTGTCATTCCTGACCAAACCAATACAGAATGTATCCTTGATGTTAGCACGTACAGACTAGTGAAAATACCGTTGCTTGTAACAAAAGAAGCAGAAAAGGTGGTCATGAACAAATTTAGGCAGATGGAACAAGTCAATGGGATCACATTTTCTACAATCCAAGTGAAATACAAAGAAAACCAAAGTTTTACACCTCTATTTGTCTTTCTGCATCTTGTGAATTTTAGGAAGTGACAGTTCACGAGTGTGGCATGAAGCTGAGAGGCGTAGAAGCAACAATCAGACAAATAAGAAGAGATGATAGTCCTTCAATGCAGCAATGTCATTTTTAAATTGGAAACTACAAACTGACTTGATAGTTTGCTTCCCCAATTACATCATCAAACACAAAACAATAGTAACCACAACCAGGATGGCCGAGTGGTTAAGGCGTTGGACTTAAGATCCAATGGACACATGTCCTCGTGGGTTCAAGCCCCACTCCTGGTAAGACTTTCTTATAAAATTCAGGAGTAAGTCATGTCCTAGCACAGTGAAGACTACTCACACACAAATGGAAATGTACAGCAGAAAGGCAACTGGCTACCATAACCAGGCCTGTCACAATACCAAATTTTGCCAGGCGATTGTCTCAAAAATTATTGTGATAAATGAAAATATTATTCAAAATGTAACAATTAATTGTCAAATTTAAGAAGAATTGGTGATTTGTTTGGAGTGTAGTACTTTTTTGGAACACCTGATGGAAGTATAAGCCTGTCCTCGTGGGTTCAAGCCCCACTCCTGGTAACGCTCACGTTCAAAATATAGTAGTAAGTTATGTCCCAACACTGTTGCATGAAGACTACTCACATACAAACTAATAGAAATGTGCATTAGAAAGGCAGCTGGCTATCCTAACCTGTAACGGACCAAATCACCCACTGCAAGTACTTGACAACAACTGCTTTATGATACAAGTTGATGGGTTGCTTTTTATACAACCCAAGTAAAATGCAAAGAAAACCAAAATTTGACATCTTTTCCTAGTGTTTTTTCATCTTGTGAATTTTGGGATGTGACAGTTCACAATGAGCGGTGGCATAAAGCTGAAGAAGAGGCGTGGAAGCGGAAATCAGACAAATCAGATGAGGTGACAGTCCTTCGATGTAGCAATGTCCTTTTTAAATTAAAACTACAAACTGACTTGATAGTTTGCTTCCCCAATTACATCATCCAACACAACACATCAATAAGGACAACCAGGATAGCCGAGTGGTTAAGGCGTTGGACTTAAGATCCAATGGACACATGTCCTCGTCGGTTCAAGACCCACTCCTGGTAAGACTTTCTTATAAAATACAGTAGTAAGTTATGTCCCAGCACAGTGAAGACTACTCACATACAAATGGAATTGAGCATCAGAAAGGCAACTGGCTACCACTTTCTTATAAAATATAGTGATTTAGTTATACTTATGAAATATAGTGATATGCAGTAGTCATGTCACACCACTGTTGCATGAATACTACTCATACAAATTAATGAAATTGTACATCAGAAAGACAGCTGACTACACCAACCCTACCCTGTAAATTACCAAAAAAAACACTCAAAGTGCTTGTCAACACACATCTGTCATTCCTGACCAAACCAATACAGAATGTATCCTTGATGTTAGCACGTACAGACTAGTGAAAATACCGTTGCTTGTAACAAAAGAAGCAGAAAATGTGGTCATGAACAAATTTAGGCAGATGGAACAAGTCAATGGGATCACATTTTCTACAATCCAAGTGAAATACAAAGAAAACCAAAGTTTTACACCTCTATTTGTCTTTCTGCATCTTGTGAATTTTGGGAAGTGACAGTTCACGAGTGTGGCATGAAGCTGAGAGGCGTAGAAGCAACAATCAGACAAATCAGAAGAGATGATAGTCCTTCAATGCAGCAATGTCATTTTTAAATTGGAAACTACAAACTGACTTGATAGTTTGCTTCCCCAATTACATCATCAAACACAAAACAATAGTAACCACAACCAGGATGGCCGAGTGGTTAAGGCGTTGGACTTAAGATCCAATGGACACACGTCCTCGTGGGTTCAAGCCCCACTCCTAGTAAGACTTTCTTATAAAATTCAGTACTAAGTTATGTCCTAGCACAGTGAAGACTACTTGCACACAAATGGAAATGTATAGCAGAAAGGCAACTGGCTACCCTAACCAGGCCTGTCACAATACCAAATTTTGCCAGGCGATTGTCTCAAAAATTATTGTGATAAATGAAAATATTATTCAAAATGTAACAATTAATTGTCAAATTTAAAAAGAATTGGTGATTTGTTTGGAGTGTAGTACTTTTTTGGAACACCTGATGGAAGTATAAGCCTGTCCTTGTGGGTTCAAGCCCCACTCCTTAAAAGGTCTGGCCCCGTCATATTTATGTGATCTTATTAATATCTACACTCCTGTAAGAGCACTCCGGTCTACCAACCAGTTTCTCTTAGATGTCCCCAGATCCAGAATGAAATCCAGAGGTGATCGGGCTTTTGCGATTGCTGCTCCAAAACTGTGGAACAGTTTACCTGAGAAAGTAAAGACCGCTCAGACTGTTGACACTTTTAAATCTTCACTTAAGACTCATCTCTTTTACTTGGCATTTGATCCTCGCAGAATGTGAGATCAAAATTTGAGCAGATTTTAATGTTGTTGTGTATTTACCGATAGCTTTATTATGTTTAGTGGCACTAGATGCATTTTACTCTGTTTTTATTTATTTATTTATTTTAACTGTAAAGCACTTTGGTCGACTTCGGTTGTTTTTATGTGCTATATAAATAAAATTGACATTGACATTGACATTGACACTCCTGGTAACGCTCGCATTCAAAATACAGTATAGTAGTAAATTATGTCCCAACACTGTTGCATGAAGACTACTCACTTACAAACTAATAGAAATGTGCATTAGAAAGGCAGCTGGCTATCCTAACCTGTAACGGACCAAATCACCCACTGCAAGTACTTGACAACAACTGCTTTATGATACAAGTTGATGGGTTGCTTTTTATACAACCCAAGTAAAATGCAAAGAAAACCAAAATTTGACATCTTTTCCTAGTGTTTTTTCATCTTGTGAATTTTGGGATGTGACAGTTCACAATGAGCGGTGGCATAAAGCTGAAGAAGAGGCGTGGAAGCGGAAATCAGATGAGGTGACAGTCCTTCGATGCAGCAATGTCCTTTTTAAATTGGAAACTACAAACTGACTTGATAGTTTGCTTCCCCAATTACATCATCCAACACAACACATCAATAAGGACAACCAGGATGGCCGAGTGGTTAAGGCGTTGGACTTAAGATCCAATGGACACATGTCCTTGTGGGTTCAAGGCCCACTCCTGGTAAGACTTTCTTATAAAATACAGTACTGTAGTAAGTTATGTCCCAGCACAGTGAAGACTACTCACATACAAATGGAATTGTGCATCAGAGAGGCAACTGGCTACCACTTTCTTATAAAATATAGTGATATAGTTATACTTATGAAATATAGTGATATGCAGTAGGCATGTCACACCACTGTTGCATGAATACTACTCATACAAATTAATGAAATTGTACATCAGAAAGGCAGCTGACTACACCAACCCTACCCTGTAAATTACCAAGTAAACCACTCAAAGTGCTTGTCAACACACATCTGTCATTCCTGACCAAACCAATACAGAATGTATCCTTGATGTTAGCACGTACAGACTAGTGAAAATACCGTTGCTTGTAACAAAAGAAGCAGAAAAGGTGGTCATGAACAAATTTAGGCAGATGGAACAAGTCAATGGGATCACATTTTCTACAATCCAAGTGAAATACAAAGAAAACCAAAGTTTTACACCTCTATTTGTCTTTCTGCATCTTGTGAATTTTGGGAAGTGACAGTTCACGAGTGTGGCATGAAGCTGAGAGGCGTAGAAGCAACAATCAGACAAATCAGAAGAGATGATAGTCCTTCAATGCAGCAATGTCATTTTTAAATTGGAAACTACAAACTGACTTGATAGTTTGCTTCCCCAATTACATCATCAAACACAAAACAATAGTAACCACAACCAGGATGGCCGAGTGGTTAAGGCGTTGGACTTAAGATCCAATGGACACATGTCCTCGTGGGTTCAAGCCCCACTCCTGGTAAGACTTTCTTATAAAATTCAGGAGTAAGTCATGTCCTAGCACAGTGAAGACTACTCACACACAAATGGAAATGTACAGCAGAAAGGCAACTGGCTACCATAACCAGGCCTGTCACAATACCAAATTTTGCCAGGCGATTGTCTCAAAAATTATTGTGATAAATGAAAATATTATTCAAAATGTAACAATTAATTGTCAAATTTAAGAAGAATTGGTGATTTGTTTGGAGTGTAGTACTTTTTTGGAACACCTGATGGAAGTATAAGCCTGTCCTCGTGGGTTCAAGCCCCACTCCTGGTAACGCTCAGGTTCAAAATATAGTAGTAAGTTATGTCCCAACACTGTTGCATGAAGACTACTCACATACAAACTAATAGAAATGTGCATTAGAAAGGCAGCTGGCTATCCTAACCTGTAACGGACCAAATCACCCACTGCAAGTACTTGACAACAACTGCTTTATGATACAAGTTGATGGGTTGCTTTTTATACAACCCAAGTAAAATGCAAAGAAAACCAAAATTTGACATCTTTTCCTAGTGTTTTTTCATCTTGTGAATTTTGGGATGTGACAGTTCACAATGAGCGGTGGCATAAAGCTGAAGAAGAGGCGTGGAAGCGGAAATCAGATGAGGTGACAGTCCTTCGATGCAGCAATGTCCTTTTTAAATTGGAAACTACAAACTGACTTGATAGTTTGCTTCCCCAATTACATCATCCAACACAACACATCAATAAGGACAACCAGGATGGCCGAGTGGTTAAGGCGTTGGACTTAAGATCCAATGGACACATGTCCTTGTGGGTTCAAGCCCCACTCCTGGTAAGACTTTCTTATAAAATACAGTAGTAAGTTATGTCCCAGCACAGTGAAGACTACTCACATACAAATGGAATTGTGCATCAGAAAGGCAACTGGCTACCACTTTCTTATAAAATATAGTGATATAGTTATACTTATGAAATATAGTGATATGCAGTAGTCATGTCACACCACTGTTGCATGAATACTACTCATACAAATTAATGAAATTGTACATCAGAAAGACAGCTGACTACACCAACCCTACCCTGTAAATTACCAAGTAAACCACTCAAAGTGCTTGTCAACACACATCTGTCATTCCTGACCAAACCAATACAGAATGTATCCTTGATGTTAGCACGTACAGACTAGTGAAAATACCGTTGCTTGTAACAAAAGAAGCAGAAAATGTGGTCATGAACAAATTTAGGCAGATGGAACAAGTCAATGGGATCACATTTTCTACAATCCAAGTGAAATACAAAGAAAACCAAAGTTTTACACCTCTATTTGTCTTTCTGCATCTTGTGAATTTTGGGAAGTGACAGTTCACGAGTGTGGCATGAAGCTGAGAGGCGTAGAAGCAACAATCAGACAAATCAGAAGAGATGATAGTCCTTCAATGCAGCAATGTCATTTTTAAATTGGAAACTACAAACTGACTTGATAGTTTGCTTCCCCAATTACATCATCAAACACAAAACAATAGTAACCACAACCAGGATGGCCGAGTGGTTAAGGCGTTGGACTTAAGATCCAATGGACACATGTCCTCGTGGGTTCAAGCCCCACTCCTGGTAAGACTTTCTTATAAAATTCAGTAGTAAGTTATGTCCTAGCACAGTGAAGACTACTCACACACAAATGGAAATGTACAGCAGAAAGGCAACTGGCTACCATAACCAGGCCTGTCACAATACCAAATTTTGCCAGGCGATTGTCTCAAAAATTATTGTGATAAATGAAAATATTATTCAAAATGTAACAATTAATTGTCAAATTTAAGAAGAATTGGTGATTTGTTTGGAGTGTAGTACTTTTTTGGAACACCTGATGGAAGTATAAGCCTGTCCTCGTGGGTTCAAGCCCCACTCCTGGTAACGCTCACGTTCAAAATATAGTAGTAAGTTATGTCCCAACACTGTTGCATGAAGACTACTCACATACAAACTAATAGAAATGTGCATTAGAAAGGCAGCTGGCTATCCTAACCTGTAACGGACCAAATCACCCACTGCAAGTACTTGACAACAACTGCTTTATGATACAAGTTGATGGGTTGCTTTTTATACAACCCAAGTAAAATGCAAAGAAAACCAAAATTTGACATCTTTTCCTAGTGTTTTTTCATCTTGTGAATTTTGGGATGTGACAGTTCACAATGAGCGGTGGCATAAAGCTGAAGAAGAGGCGTGGAAGCGGAAATCAGACAAATCAGATGAGGTGACAGTCCTTCGATGCAGCAATGTCCTTTTTAAATTGGAAACTACAAACTGACTTGATAGTTTGCTTCCCCAATTACATCATCCAACACAACACATCAATAAGGACAACCAGGATGGCCGAGTGGTTAAGGCGTTGGACTTAAGATCCAATGGACACATGTCCTCGTGGGTTCAAGCCCCACTCCTGGTAAGACTTTCTTACAAAATACAGTAGTAAGTTATGTCCCAGCACAGTGAAGACTACTCACATACAAATGGAATTGTGCATCAGAAAGGCAACTGGCTACCACTTTCTTATAAAATATAGTGATATAGTTATACTTGTGAAATATAGTGATATGCAGTAGTCATGTCACACCACTGTTGCATGAATACTACTCATACAAATTAATGAAATTGTACATCAGAAAGACAGCTGACTACACCAACCCTACCCTGTAAATTACCAAGTAAACCACTCAAAGTGATCGTCAACACACATCTGTCATTCCTGACCAAACCAATACAGAATGTATCCTTGATGTTAGCACGTACAGACTAGTGAAAATACCGTTGCTTGTAACAAAAGAAGCAGAAAAGGTGGTCATGAACAAATTTAGGCAGATGGAACAAGTCAATGGGATCACATTTTCTACAATCCAAGTGAAATACAAAGAAAACCAAAGTTTTACACCTCTATTTGTCTTTCTGCATCTTGTGAATTTTGGGAAGTGACAGTTCACGAGTGTGGCATGAAGCTGAGAGGCGTAGAAGCAACAATCAGACAAATCAGAAGAGATGATAGTCCTTCAATGCAGCAATGTCATTTTTAAATTGGAAACTACAAACTGACTTGATAGTTTGCTTCCCCAATTACATCATCAAACACAAAACAATAGTAACCACAACCAGGATGGCTGAGTGGTTAAGGCGTTGGACTTAAGATCCAATGGACATACGTCCTCGTGGGTTCAAGCCCCACTCCTGTTAAGACTTTCTTATAAAATTCAGTACTAAGTTATGTCCTAGCACAGTGAAGACTACTTGCACACAAATGGAAATGTATAGCAGAAAGGCAACTGGCTACCCTAACCAGGCCTGTCACAATACCAAATTTTGCCAGGCGATTGTCTCAAAAATTATTGTGATAAATGAAAATATTATTCAAAATGTAACAATTAATTGTCAAATTTAAAAAGAATTGGTGATTTGTTTGGAGTGTAGTACTTTTTTGGAACACCTGATGGAAGTATAAGCCTGTCCTTGTGGGTTCAAGCCCCACTCCTTAAAAGGTCTGGCCCCGTCATATTTATGTGATCTTATTAATATCTACACTCCTGTAAGAGCACTCCGGTCTACCAACCAGTTTCTCTTAGATGTCCCCAGATCCAGAATGAAATCCAGAGGTGATCGGGCTTTTGCGATTGCTGCTCCAAAACTGTGGAACAGTTTACCTGAGAAAGTAAAGACCGCTCAGACTGTTGACACTTTTAAATCTTCACTTAAGACTCATCTCTTTTACTTGGCATTTGATCCTCGCAGAATGTGAGATCAAAATTTGAGCAGATTTTAATGTTGTTGTGTATTTACCGATAGCTTTATTATGTTTAGTGGCACTAGATGCATTTTACTCTGTTTTTATTTATTTATTTATTTTAACTGTAAAGCACTTTGGTCGACTTCGGTTGTTTTTATGTGCTATATAAATAAAATTGACATTGACATTGACATTGACACTCCTGGTAACGCTCGCATTCAAAATACAGTATAGTAGTAAATTATGTCCCAACACTGTTGCATGAAGACTACTCACTTACAAACTAATAGAAATGTGCATTAGAAAGGCAGCTGGCTATCCTAACCTGTAACGGACCAAATCACCCACTGCAAGTACTTGACAACAACTGCTTTATGATACAAGTTGATGGGTTGCTTTTTATACAACCCAAGTAAAATGCAAAGAAAACCAAAATTTGACATCTTTTCCTAGTGTTTTTTCATCTTGTGAATTTTGGGATGTGACAGTTCACAATGAGCGGTGGCATAAAGCTGAAGAAGAGGCGTGGAAGCGGAAATCAGATGAGGTGACAGTCCTTCGATGCAGCAATGTCCTTTTTAAATTGGAAACTACAAACTGACTTGATAGTTTGCTTCCCCAATTACATCATCCAACACAACACATCAATAAGGACAACCAGGATGGCCGAGTGGTTAAGGCGTTGGACTTAAGATCCAATGGACACATGTCCTTGTGGGTTCAAGCCCCACTCCTGGTAAGACTTTCTTACAAAATACAGTAGTAAGTTTTGTCCCAGCACAGTGAAGACTACTCAAATACAAATGGAATTGTGCATCAGAGAGGCAACTGGCTACCACTTTCTTATAAAATATAGTGATATAGTTATACTTGTGAAATATAGTGAAATGCAGTAGGCATGTCACACCACACCACTGTTGCATGAATACTACTCATACAAATTAATGAAATTGTACATCAGAAAGGCAGCTGACTACACCAACCCTACCCTGTAAATTACCAAGTAAACCACTCAAAGTGCTTGTCAACACACATCTGTCATTCCTGACCAAACCAATACAGAATGTATCCTTGATGTTAGCACGTACAGACTAGTGAAAATACCGTTGCTTGTAACAAAAGAAGCAGAAAAGGTGGTCATGAACAAATTTAGGCAGATGGAACAAGTCAATGGGATCACATTTTCTACAATCCAAGTGAAATACAAAGAAAACCAAAGTTTTACACCTCTATTTGTCTTTCTGCATCTTGTGAATTTTGGGAAGTGACAGTTCACGAGTGTGGCATGAAGCTGAGAGGCGTAGAAGCAACAATCAGACAAATCAGAAGAGATGATAGTCCTTCAATGCAGCAATGTCATTTTTAAATTGGAAACTACAAACTGACTTGATAGTTTGCTTCCCCAATTACATCATCAAACACAAAACAATAGTAACCACAACCAGGATGGCCGAGTGGTTAAGGCGTTGGACTTAAGATCCAATGGACACATGTCCTCGTGGGTTCAAGCCCCACTCCTGGTAAGACTTTCTTATAAAATTCAGGAGTAAGTCATGTCCTAGCACAGTGAAGACTACTCACACACAAATGGAAATGTACAGCAGAAAGGCAACTGGCTACCATAACCAGGCCTGTCACAATACCAAATTTTGCCAGGCGATTGTCTCAAAAATTATTGTGATAAATGAAAATATTATTCAAAATGTAACAATTAATTGTCAAATTTAAGAAGAATTGGTGATTTGTTTGGAGTGTAGTACTTTTTTGGAACACCTGATGGAAGTATAAGCCTGTCCTCGTGGGTTCAAGCCCCACTCCTGGTAACGCTCAGGTTCAAAATATAGTAGTAAGTTATGTCCCAACACTGTTGCATGAAGACTACTCACATACAAACTAATAGAAATGTGCATTAGAAAGGCAGCTGGCTATCCTAACCTGTAACGGACCAAATCACCCACTGCAAGTACTTGACAACAACTGCTTTATGATACAAGTTGATGGGTTGCTTTTTATACAACCCAAGTAAAATGCAAAGAAAACCAAAATTTGACATCTTTTCCTAGTGTTTTTTCATCTTGTGAATTTTGGGATGTGACAGTTCACAATGAGCGGTGGCATAAAGCTGAAGAAGAGGCGTGGAAGCGGAAATCAGATGAGGTGACAGTCCTTCGATGCAGCAATGTCCTTTTTAAATTGGAAACTACAAACTGACTTGATAGTTTGCTTCCCCAATTACATCATCCAACACATCAATAAGGACAACCAGGATGGCCGAGTGGTTAAGGCGTTGGACTTAAGATCCAATGGACACATGTCCTTGTGGGTTCAAGGCCCACTCCTGGTAAGACTTTCTTATAAAATACAGTACTGTAGTAAGTTATGTCCCAGCACAGTGAAGACTACTCACATACAAATGGAATTGTGCATCAGAGAGGCAACTGGCTACCACTTTCTTATAAAATATAGTGATATAGTTATACTTATGAAATATAGTGATATGCAGTAGGCATGTCACACCACTGTTGCATGAATACTACTCATACAAATTAATGAAATTGTACATCAGAAAGGCAGCTGACTACACCAACCCTACCCTGTAAATTACCAAGTAAACCACTCAAAGTGCTTGTCAACACACATCTGTCATTCCTGACCAAACCAATACAGAATGTATCCTTGATGTTAGCACGTACAGACTAGTGAAAATACCGTTGCTTGTAACAAAAGAAGCAGAAAAGGTGGTCATGAACAAATTTAGGCAGATGGAACAAGTCAATGGGATCACATTTTCTACAATCCAAGTGAAATACAAAGAAAACCAAAGTTTTACACCTCTATTTGTTTTCTGCATCTTGTGAATTTTAGGAAGTGACAGTTCACGAGTGTGGCATGAAGCTGAGAGGCGTAGAAGCAACAATCAGACAAATCAGAAGAGATGATAGTCCTTCAATGCAGCAATGTCATTTTTAAATTGGAAACTACAAACTGACTTGATA
>JBBPBX010033512.1:15977-33209 GCA_038048925.1 Garcialebias charrua
TCCCTAGAGTTTCCAAAAGTACAAACTAGAATGGGAGGAAGATCTTTCAGTTGTCAGGCTCCTCTCTTGTGGAACCAACTTCCAGTTTCTGTCCGTGAGGCTGACACATTGTCCAGTTTGAAGACTTTCCTTTTTGATAAATCCTATAGTTAGAGTCGGCTTGCTATGCCCCTATAGGCTTAGACTACTAGAGGACAAATTGACCTCATTTCCTTAAATGAATTGTTAAAATTGAATGGTTTTCATTTGATACTATTTCTATCTTAACATGTGATTCTCAACCTGCCATTGTGTATCTGTTCCTCTCAAACCCAGCCGGTCGAAGCAGATGACAGCTTGTCCTGAGCCTGGTTCTGCTAAAGGTCTTTTCCTCACGAGGGAGTTTTTCCTTTCCACTGTCGCCTTCATGCTTGCTCAAGGTGAGAGTTCTGTGATGGAGTTAAACTCAAAGCAGTCTGCTCCTCAGATAAATAATGTTAAATTATTATTTTTATATGTGAATGTTTCTGTTCAGTGCCCTGAGACGACTGCTGTTGTGACTCGGTGATATATAAATAAACTGAATTGAATGGAAAAAACAAAACAAATTATACATCAAAAGTAGGTACAGTATTTTTGTCATTGATTTACCCAAAGTTCACCCGCTGCGTTCAGACCTACATTTATTCTAAAATCCCTCATAAATGAAGAGAGTCATTACATAACCATACTTTTATGGATTGTTTTGCTTTACATATTTGCTGGCAGTGTCTTTAATTTGTCACATCTACATAAAACACTATAGAAACATCACAAGTGTGACCATCAGAGTTTTCTGCTGCTCACAATTCAAGAACCTTTTAACTCTCACTTATAGTTTTTGCACAGCGCCTATTTGTTTGAGGCTTATTTTTCAGGGTTTCTTTTTTTTTTCTGCCTTTTATTAATTCAGCTGTCAGCTAGTAAGGGATACAGATGTGTGGTTATCGTGGTGATAGTGACCATCCGCCTTAATGTTTCATTTGACCTTGGTTCTCTTTGCACTTCCTGTACAGTTCATACATTAAAATGTCAATTTAGGTAAAGTTCTGATGAAGCTTTGCTGGAATTTTGGGCGGCGGCTTCAAAGTTTAAATTAAAATGATGCAACTCTAAAGTAACTCACTTTCAGTGTTTAATTATTCTTGACAGGCAGTTAGAAATGCAAATATCTGTTAATACAAGAGAGCGTGATTTTGTTTTTGACTCCTTGAAAATATGTTCATATGATTTGCACATCAATCAAATACAATCTAAATGAACTGCATCAGTAATTACTGTTAAAAAAAAGTCATTCTGGGAAATTCTTGGTGTGATTATTGCACGCTGCCTTCTCTGTATGAACAATATAATCTAATTAAAATCTCTTCTCTATTAACACAAAGAGGTTTTCAGTTTCTGGAACAATAACTGGGTTTGTTGGTTGCCAGTAGATGGCAGCGCTGCCTAACTGCCAGAGCAGTTAATCAGGTAACAGGAAAGGGTCAACTATTGTGAGATTTGCCAGAGGAAAAGAGAGATAGAAGGGGGAAAGTCCATTTCCACCTGAACAAAATGAAATCTAAAGCTCCCTGGATTTGACTGTGAGCCTCCAAACCTTCTCTCAGTACAGATATAAACGAGGCAGAGCTCTGTTATGAATTAAAATTACTGTCTCACATCTGTAAATGAGTTGTTCAAATTGTTCAAATGTTTTTCTTAGTTAATTCTAGATGTTATTACTGTTCTTTTTCTTTTTTTCTCTTGCATTTGTTGTTGGATGTAACTGGACCCTGTGTACATAATCTCGTTTTCATCACATGTACCACATGCGGTGCAAATGACAATAAAGACTCTCTGACAAATTACATACAGGCGTATAACAAATGGATTTATATGTTTCTGCACTGAGAAGGACCCGTTTGTTGTGTTCGATGTAAAACGGGGCTGCATGTCGTTTGTTTAACACGAAGCCAACAGGAATTCCTTTGGTTCTCCTCAGACCTGGGTGAGTTTTATTGGCTTCTGTGGGCTTTGGGCAGGAAACCAGTGCTAATGCCCCCCTCTCCCACTTCAAACGGATGCCAGGCACCCTTAAATGTCATGGGGTGGTTAGAGAGTTGAAGGAGGTGGGAGGGAGACACTGGGGGGGAGACTGAAGAGTGAGATGCTGTGGCTCGCAGAGGTGAGGGAGGTAAATCCAACCAGGCCGGACTCTCCATGAGCTCATCAGTGGATAGAGCTCTGCTGAAAGCACTAAGCCGAACCAGATGCAGTTCTTGCAGTGCCACTCCGTGTCAGGTACTGAGCCGGGTCGACCCCAAGCGTCTAATGGGAAGATGCTGCTGTTCAAACTCACTGCAGATGTTTCTAACAGCAGAGTATTGATGTTTTTATTTCTTGTGTTTGTAAACCATCTCTTTTTTTAATACAAAAGTGCCTATTTGTGACAACACTGCAACACTAGGATTGCACTTGTATATAAAAAAAAATTAATGACACATCTTGACTATGCTGCATCAAAAACTTCAGTTTTGTTATTAGATCTTGATGCTACATCTGACCCAGTTAATCATAGTTTATTGAATGCCAGACTGAAAAAGTGGGTGGAATTAACTGGGACTGCTCTAAACTGATTTATATTATAGTTGATGTGGGATTTCTCAGGGCTCTATTCTCGTGCCACATTTATTTCTTTTTTTCTTCTTTTTCTTTTCTTTTTATTCATTTCAAATAAAAAATACAGCAATTTAATAGACACATGACACAAGACATACAATATAAATTTAAAATGAAGGGTGGCAGAATGAAGAGAGTATCTTATTCTATCTTTGCCCCCATTGTACAGAACAAATCAATTCGAACAGAAAACCTTCAATAAGCAACTAGAAAAAAGAGAGAAATATGCATAATAATAATAATAATAAGTCAAGAAGACAAAAAAGGAACGAACATGTAATGAACAATTTTGACACTAGACAAGATCAATTATTTTATATATATTTTTGCAAATATATTTTTAATCATATTCATAAATGAGGATATTGATTTTGCATTTTTAATTTTGGCTTCCAAATTATTCCATAATCTGATTCCTTGGATCGAGGTTGACCGACCCCTCAAACTGGTTCTAAATTTCGGTTTCACAAAAATCTCAATTCCCTTTAAATTATAACAACTTTGACGTTTAAGAAAGTGTGTGAGAATATTCAAAGGTAATCCATTTGTGTGAGCTTTGTACAAAACTGAAAGAATATTATAGTCCACTAAATCATGGAATTTTAATACCCGATGTTTAACACCTGCACACTCACTCTAGTTCAGATTTTTGCATATTAAACACCACTTTCAGTATGCTGATGACACATGGATTTACATTTGTGTCACCATGTAACTAAGTACGCAAATAATAAAGTGGCATGACTCAGTAGCTCTAAAAACTAAATGAGCATGCTGCGAACAAATAATTTGTAATCTTTTGCTAAGGAAAGAAACCCCACAAATGGTACTGAAATAACTAGAAACGGACAAAAAAATGGGTTTCAGAGAAATATTTGAAAACACAAACTAATAAAATTGGTCTTGACATTGGGGTGGTACCCCTGGAAAATAAAATCATAGGGACAAAAGAAACTAAGGTTGTCCTGTAATCAGTCTCTTGGTGTCTTCAGTCTGTGATCAGTCGGTTTGCCTATTTAAAGAGTAACAGGTAGTCACAGGACTGTTTGGAACGGTGTGTACCTCACTGAATATGGACCACAGAAAGCTGAGGACAGAGATGTCTAGGGAACTTGGAAAGAAACAGCATGTTATAGAGAAATAATTCGGCTTCACAGATTATTCAAAACTTTATGGTGTTTCAGTGGCGGCAGAGATATTTTTCTGCAGGTGCTAAGGGGGGGCTAAGCATTTTACTGAGGATGCTATGAAGGATCATTTGTTCTTTCAGTTCTCAAGGTCACTGTGTGTCATTCACATCACATGTGGTACATAAGGTGGAACGAAACTATGGACAGGGTCCCAGTAACATCCAACAAAAATACAAATTGTAAAGAAAAACAGTAAAAAAGATCCGAGACATGAAATTAGAAATACATTAAACTAAAAATACACAAAGCACTACTCGTACGAAACAATGCGCCAAACAACAGCAGCACGAACATGAGTCTGTGTGAGCAGATGAGGACGAGTGAACACAGCAACATGAAATAGATCAGCAGCATGAGATCAGCAGCACATAACCAAATGGTATTACAGTGATTTGTTTTCACAGTGATATTTCAGACTAGGGGTTCATGAGTCTAACAACCTCGGGGTAGAAGCTTGTAGCCATAACGAAGGGCGAGATGGAGGAAGAAGGATGACACCTTTTCCATCTCAGCCCAACTACATTTGTTTTATTTATTTTTCATTCATTAAAGTTTGGCACCCACTGGTCAGTTTACTGACCAACAACAACTTAATCAATATATTCCACTTCAGTGACTGATTCTGATTAGTAAAGGGTGAATATGTAATTACAGGGAGTTCTATACCAGAACAAATGAATAATCATCCGAATAAAGTTGCCTTTTAAATTTTATTACAAAAATAATCAAACTAAAAATCAACAACAATAATAAACAAGCAATAATAATAAATCAGTCAAGGCTTAATTCTATTGTCTAAGACAAAATTAACTCTTTAAGCAGGAATTATCTCAGTTTTACACGCATGAATTTAGATGCAGTGAGGCTATTTTAATAAAGTTTATTTTGGATTTTGGTTAAAAGTAGTTATTTAATGTGACCAGATAAGTCATTTATTATCACTGCAAGCCAGGAAATGATTTATCAAGTTGTATTAGCTAAAAATGGCATAACCAGAGGCATCATGTCACCAGTTTCTGCTCCTTACTGGGTCAGTGTTGAGAGCATCACTCATCTTTGTGGGCTTCAGCTGGTGGATCAGATTGTTTTTGTTTTTTTTACTCAATATAATCACTGATTTTTTTTAAATTAGTTGTGTTTTGCGAGGAAAATATCACAACAACCACATGTTAAAGAATATTAACGCAGATGAAAAAGAAAATACAGTAATCTGATATTTTCTTGGGGGTGCTAAGGGGGTGCTGTGACTTTTCCAGGGGGGGCTATAGCACCCCCTAGCTCCCCCCTGGAGCCGCCTCTGTGTTTCGATCTATGCAGGGTAAAGTGAAATCTCAAGACTATCAAGGCTTTCTGAAGCTAAATCTGCTGACAAGTACCTGAGGAGAGGTACTAAAGTCCAAGAAATTTACAGAAATACCATGACTGTTGAGTTCCTGTTGAGTTATGATCCTTTTATAGACTTTTTTTAAAATAATTCATCTCAACTAAAATTGAAAGTGATGACTGATGTAGACATTTCATCATGTTTTCATCTTTGTAAGTTTGCAAATTATTTCAGTAAATGTTGTGTTTTCTGTCTTTACTAAAACAGTACAAATTATCCACATCTGTAAAGTCAGAAACTAACTTGCACAACTTTAATCTTACCATGTTCAGAATGAAGGATTCTTGTCAAAACAGGACTCGTAAAAACTGCTGATACTTTCATTTTCAGAAAGTGAGATTAGTGCATTGATATTTTCGCAGGTGTCAGTAAACGTATCCATCAGGCAGCTGCAAGTCTTTCAAAAGGCTGCTATCGACACCCGCTTCGGATGTTATCAGTCCATTAAATGGCCCCTATCATTTATTATCACCCCCATTCCTATCGCTCAGCATGCCCCTACTGTACCTACTAGTAGGTTTAAAGGTACGTTGTCACCGTTACAAGCGATGACAGCAGGCTCCGTCTTTAGCAAAGTGTTAAACTTTCGAGTAGTGTCTTGGGTTAGGTTTAGGCTCTTGGTTAGGTTTAGGGTTGGTCCTCTGGGTCAGGTTTGTTAGGTTGAGGAAAACTGTCACATAAGCTGAAAAAACAAAAACGCTACATTTCCGGGGTTACGGAAACACGTTGCCTAGTTCTTTATTTAACTTCCTGTCTGCAACAGGAAGTATTTTAAAATTTCATTATTGGTTTATAAGACAATGAACACCCTTGGGTCTCATTACGTCACAGAGTTACCTGTCAGGTGAAGACCCCCTCGGGTCCTCAGGGTCAAGTTTATTTGGGTTCTACCAAACCAGAGGAGGCAGCATTCAGTTGATGTGTTCCTGAACTCTAAACTGTTGGTCTCTTTAAACGAGGACTGAAAACGTTGCCACAGCCTTCACAGAAAACAGAAAGTTTGTTTAAGATGGTTCCCGTTCCGTCAGCACACTTGGTACAACATGTTTATGGAGATTGCGCCCTCGTGAGACCTAACCTTCTTACTCTTACCTGGCGCCATTTTAGCGATAGAGTAGTTTGTCAGTTAGCAAGCTAAACAGGCAGAAAGTTAGCTGCTTTAGACACAAGTCTTATACGGGGGGTCCCCGACTTACGAGCGAGTTCCTTTCCTGCGACTATCTCGTAACACAAAATCTCGAATGTTGGAACCCGAAACATGTGTTGCTCGTAAGTCCGGATTTTCGGTCGTAAGTCGGAAAATGTATGCTAGTGCTACTACGAACACTCGTTTTTCATCACAAACGTTCATACTAGTTCATAAACATGCTCAGAAACTTGTTTCCAACGGTTAGCTAACACACTTTCATCTAAAAACACATAAAAGTGCTGTATTTTCTGTATGTTCTTTACAAATTTACTGTTCGTTGGTGAGTTCGTAAGTCCGGAACCTCAAATGTCGATGCGCTCGTAAGTCAGAGATTACCTGTACTGTTCAAACGCGCTCCCTCCTTAGCAAGGCTAAACAGGGAAGTGTGAACTTAGCCGGTTAGCAAACTAAAAAGGCTAGAAAGACAGCAATGCAGAAGAGTGACCGTTAGCTGGGCTAAACAGGGTAAGCAGATGCTGCAAGTTAGAAGACTAAACAAGCAGCGAGCATGATCATACCTTGTAGCGACACCCTGGGCCGGGATCTTTCACTTGCACTTCAATGGTTGGGTCTGCCCCTCCCCCAACGCTCAGGATTTTCTGTGGGGTGTCTCATTGCTGTTGGAAGCCTTGCCCCCCTGGCACGAGGGACGGCTGGACTGCCTGCTGCTGAGGTAGAGTTTGTTGCAGTGGTTGTGGTTGAGGTAGTTGTTGTTGTTGAGGTAGTTGCTGTTGACCTCCCATCTGCTGAAAGGGTTGCGGTGCACTCATGGGTTGTTGGTACAACTGTTGTTGTTGGCCCATGGGCTGCTGGTAGAACTGCTGTTGGCCCACGGGTTGTTGGTACTGCTGTTGCTGTCCCCACATTTGTTGCTTGTGGATGCAAGTGCGGGCCCAATGTCCGTGCTTTCCGCAAATGTAACAGGCTCCAAACTGCGGTCCCCCTTGTGGCGTGCCTGGGTACCAGGTACCTCCTCGCCCTCTCTGGCCACCTCCCCTGCCTCGTCCAGCCCCTCTTGCTGGATGTCCACCTCTGCCTCTCGGGGCAGGAGTTTCAGACCACTGTTGCATAGCAACCACCCCAGGGGCGTCTACTGCCCCTCCTGTTTCCTTAGAATTAGCTTGTACTTCTTGTACCATTAACTGTTTTTTCTCTTTTGCTTTTTTCTCCTCATTAAGCGATTGTCTGACACTCGAGAGCTGGAGTTTGACCAATTGATCCTTTGCTTTCTCTAATTCTGCTGCCTCTTTATCCTCACGCTTTTTAACATACTTCAAACGATGCACGACGTGCTTCTCCCACCGGTCAGGTGAAGCCGTGAGCAAATCAGGATCTTTCTCTATCTCATCGACCACCTCCTCCGGCAGTCCGTCGAGAACCGCTTTTCTGAAATATGGACGTTGCTGAAGGCTTCGTGCCCGAACCCCTGTGACCTTCTCCCAAGTGTCTTTGCAGGCCTGGATGAAGGTCCACGGATCAATTGTTCTGTCCCATTTAAACTCAGGGACTTGTTCCCCCACTGGCAGAGGGTACAGCGTTTTTATAATTGGCCCTATATCAATATAAACCTCTGCTAACGGAGTATCATCAGGAAGCTCTCCGATCCTGTATCGATACCCTCCGAGTAATACCTGTGAATTTAGGTAGGTTTGTAATGTGTTTGGATTAGCGCAACGTGCAAATGTGGCATTTAGATCCCCCACTGACAACTTTACCCCTACAGTAAGAGAATTAAATTTATCCAACCATCTCGCGGCGCCTTCGGTCAAATCCGGCAGTTTATCAACAAGAGCATCCAAATCGCGTATGTTGTACGGTTTATATGTGACCACCTGACCTATTGGACCCCTTCTGGTCATCAATGGCAGCTGCGTCGCAACACTACAGAGCCTTTCATTTGATCGCCTCATCTCATCCTGTTCATCTCTAGGTGGGTATACCTGTCTGCTCGTGTACCCCAGTGCTGACCTCACGTACCATTCCTCCTCTGGTCTGTCAGGCTGCTCACGTGCTGGACTGCCTAGGGGCACCTGTGGCCTTCCTCTCACCAACTCATCTTCTGACTCAGCCACTGTTCCAGTCATCGAGCCCTTAAAAAAGAACTTCTTCTTCTCTGCCTGTGCCTCACCTGCCTGTTTGTTCTTTGCTGTATGCTTGCTACCCTCTTTGGGGGGGCCGTAGCACCCCCTCCCTGTCTCTTCCTCGTAGCGTCTTGCAGCTCGGCTCTCTTCCTCTCCCTCATAATCCCGTGGACGCGGGGTCATTGGACCTGGCCATTCCTTTTCCCTGTGCTCATCAGCCCAACTGAGTTCCCTCTCTACTTCACCACGGAAATGTTCTGCCCTCTGCCTACCTTGTAGCGACACCCTGGGCCGGGAGCAAGCACCTCCAATCAGACTGTTAAACCATAGACAAGAGACCTGCAATCAGGTTAAAGCGAGGTGAACTGCAAAAATATTGGGGAAATGAGACCACGCTGCATATTTCTAACCCAGGAGGGCGGGGCCTCCTGTGTATGAAGCAGTCTCATTGGTTTCTGACAAGCGTGTTGAAGGAAATTTCTTCAGACTAGGTCTTGCGAGGGCGCAATCCCCATACACATATGAGTTGCACCTCGTTGCCCTCCCGCAGGGAACCTTGGTTATACAAGAGTCCCTCGATTATCATGGGGGTTACGTTCAGGAGGGTGAAAAAAAAACACAAAGTAGGAACGCTATATTTATTTTAGTATTTATATATAATTTAAGGCTTTATAAACCCTTTCCACACTCTTGCGATGTTCTAAGCTCTTCAGCCTATGTCATTTTAACAACACGTGTACTGCAATACTGCAAAATTTTATATGGCTACTCACCAGCCTTGGTCCGGTTCTATTTTTTTTTTTCCCCGCCTTTATTTTACCAGGTAGAGCCCGTTGAGATCGAGATCTCTTTTACAAGGGTGACCTGGTCAAGTGGTCAGCAGCACACGTCACATGGTAATTGACAATAAGCATTTGCATTTTTCAAAAAAAAGAAAATAAAGAAAACTACAATCACAATAAATAGATGTTGACAGTTCAAAACCATCAGGATAAGACAGACTTCTATAGGCATTACAAAGTATATACCGTATTCGCCGTTGTAAAATACGCTCCGGTGTTTAATACGCTTTGTCCAATTATTAACAATAAACCAGAAAAAATCGTACATAATACGCTTTGGTGTTTAATACGCGTCACCGCTACGCGATGCGTCAGCGCCTCATTTGCCCTGCTTAAAATGGCGGCGACAGAAGCAAGCGAGTACGAAGAACTTCACAAGGAAACACGGTAAAAACAATTATTTCTTTGCGAGAAAAAATATATTTCATAGCTGACTTCATAGCAGATGAGCTCCTGAGCTGAACTAAACTAACGAAATGTTCAAATCAGCTGGATTTTTTTTTTTTAAAGTTCGCCGATTTTTATGCAGGCGCCAGGCGGGTCGGACCTCACAGCTAAATGCAGCTACATCCAGAGCAGGGGCGGGCAGCGACAGAGTCAGTCCGACCAGAGGAGGCTTTTTTCAAACACATGAGCTAGAAACGGTCTGGTCTCCCTAGCGGACAAAAGATGTACTGCACCATTTTTTGGCCAAAACGAAACACGGCGATTTCAGAGCGAAAAATGGGTCTAAAATTATGGGGAAAAATCCATAAATAATACGCTTCGGTGTTTAATACGCAGGACATTCAAATTAGCAAAAAAAACCGCGTATTATATACCGACGAATACGGTATATAAAAAACAGACAGACATCGGTTGAGTAGATACAGTTAAAAATCAACAATGACATGTATATTGGGTATGGGTAAGTACCGGTAATGTTAAGAAACATCTGCAATGGTCAAGTTTCTTGATGACATGATCTAATACGGTTGACATGAAGGATCTAGGAGAGATGAGTGCTGATAGTCTCAGATCGTTCTGTAAGTTGTAAGTTCTGATGGGCTCTCTGCAGCCGTTGAGCACCAGATGCTTTTGGAGAGAGCCGGACCTTCGGAGAGCCAGCACAAAACCACACAACGGTCTTGATCGAGTCCAAATCTGGATGAAAAAGTCCGGGTGATCTCTAGAGAAGACACCGGACCTCCAGGTGACGCCTTCCCGCTCGAGAGGCTTCATGGGCCGGCAAACAGCACTCTGATTGACCCAAGAGGCTGGAAGTAGTCCTGGTCCGGTTCTGATCGACTCTCTGCATCCACTGACTGCCATAGTCACTACGACCAAATGTTTTAGTCAGGTTTGGATCAGATCAAACTTTTCCCTCCTTTTCGGCAAAAAGCAGCGGTCAGAAGCACTGTTGGCTTCTGGGTAATGTAGTCCTTTTGACTGGCCTTACAGTATAGGCTTATTGAAAGAAAACTACAAAATGGCAATGCCTGTCCGAAGCATTTTTTTCATAAACATTTGATCTTGTATCGTCCTAATCACCTGAGTAATATTAAAGTTGACAATCGTTGATAAACCGCAAAAGAGCGAGTCCGTAAAGATGAACCGCAAAGTAGTGAGGGACTGCTGTATTCATAACCTCCAGTTTTAAAGTACTGCACAGATTTTAATGTAATCCTTCTCTTTCTTTGCAAGTCCCTCTTGCAACGTATTCATCTGTAAAGCACCGGGTGCTGTTTGAATGAACTCGCCTTGCCTTTAACGTCTTCCTCTCCATCGTTGAAATAATTTGTGTCAGTTTAAATACTGACTGGAAGGGTTCTCCTGATTATTAAATCGCCAACATGCAATGGTTCGTAGCTGTAATATCAGAGTCTGTAAGAGTTCTGGGCTCCGTCGGTCACTGGCAGTCCGTCGGTTTCTTTCAACCCCTGCCAGTCGTGGTGTTTATAGGATTTAGTCTCATTTTCTCCAGTGTTAATTTGTTTCCATGGAGGCAGCCATGACACGTTCTCTCCCTCCATTGTGTGGCTTTACTTTACAGAGCTATGATGTTCTCTGTCTTTCTGCCGAGTAGAATAAAGCTTTTACATTTATATGCATTTCTTGACAAGAAGCATGATCATCTTTAAATTCCTTCCTTCTCGTCTCCTCCTTTATCGTGTCTACACCCTGTTACTGCGCTGGTGTGTCGCTTCCAATAACTCCTCACTGCATTGTTTGGCTTTTTGCGGTTTGTTATTTTGGTTGATCTGTCATTGGACAGATGAACATGTTGCAGCATAGTCTGAATAAATTTCTCATGCCTGTGAATAAATCCTTCACATTTCCAGCGTGATGCTCCTCCCTCCCTGTGGCTCCGTTTGGCGAGCTCCAAATGCCGCCTCTCTCATCATGGGGATTAGAAGGAGCTCGTTTCGGCTTTGATTTGAAAACCATCGAGACGCTAATGTGTTGGTGACTGACCTGTGACCTTTCTCATCATGTGGCAAGCAAAAGTGGTCTCTTTGCCTCTCAGGCTCTGTGGGACCCTTGGGGGTCTGGGTCAGGTTTATGCAGGCTTTTTGTCAGACATGCATGATTCACTGCCACTTAACAAAAGAATAAAAAAAAAAGCCTTATGAATGGGACACTTCCGGACACGAGGATTTATTCTTTTATTGCAGTGGATTACATTACAAACTTAAAGAGAGAATACTGTACTCTTCTATTTGAATCTTCTGCTTTTTCACAAAAATTCTAGTTTCAAATCTGCAGAGGCAGCATGCACACCTTGAGACTTCCTGACGCCAAATATTTTCAGACATAAAATACTTTTTAAAGCATTTAGAAACTTTCTTTCTCTAACAGCCAGGCAGAGCTCACTCCAAACTGTGAATAAAGTTCAAACAGAAATCTTTTGCAATCTGTTATTTCTCAGGAATCCGTTTCAGCTACAACTGCGCTAACCTTAAAGCTACCATATTTTTCGCCCTATAAGTCAGTTTTTTGCATAATTTGAATGCCGTGACTTATATGCCGAAGCAAATAATTTATGGATTTTTTTCCTCATATTTATACATTTTGGCTGAGATATGACCGTTTTCATTCATTCTGACTGAAAATATTGAACACTAACATTTTCAGCAGCTAGATGGTTATGAGTACTATGGCATGCCGTTGTGTCATGCAATAGGTAAAAGTGGCTTTTAATGACACAAATGGCTTGCCATAGTCTGACACTGTTGTCTGCCTGGAGCAACCGTCAACTCAGCTTCATTTTGCTGCAGCCCCCCAGTGAAATTAAACTAATTTGACCAGTGAAGTGCATTTATTAAGTAAAAGTTCAACTGAGACACGCATTTGCTATAAAGTCGAGAAAACAAATAATTGTTTTTAGGTGTTAACCTTGTTAAATTCTTGTTTAAGTCCTCCCATGCACGCCCCGTGGCCACCATTTGGCAGGCCTACGTTTCTGGGTTGTCAGCGGTGACGCATAATAAATGAGACCTATATGGCAAAGCAACATATTTATGGATTTTCCACTTTATTAGACATATTTGGACTGCATGATGTGACTTTTAGGGCGGTGCAACATGTACGGTGGAAAATATGGTAATATATTTACAGCCATTTTTGTGTTGCTGAACATCGTTTGGCTGTGGCAGCTATTTTTACTTGGGTTGACTTCACATGTTTTATCAGTTGTACATATGCATCCAATGATTACTTTACAAAAGTTTCACTCAAATTGTTAGATGGCTCATGAGACGAGCTGCTAACAAACACACACACGGGCAACACAGGCCTGCGTTTGCCATTTGGCAACAAGCAATAATAGATAAATTATTTTAAGATCTGTAATTTATCCTTAAATTATTTTTTTCCCATGAAAAGAAAAGTTTAAACATGAAAGGGTCCAAATAAATATGAAATGTTTTATTTTTTACAGCAACAGTTTGGCTGTTCATTTCCCAAGTGTGATGCAGTGGAAGCATTATGAAGATTTAGTATCTTACCTGTTGTAGATAGCTTTTTGAACAATCTCAGTTTATAGAGATGAGTTTAATTCTGACTATAGCCTGATGAGCTCACGATTAGCCCTAAAGTTATTAAATAAATGGGGATTCCTCTAATTTTTAAACAACTTCAATTTAAAGAAAACGTGAAAGTAAATATTGCTGTCAGTTGCCCAATACACAAGTATTTAAGTAAATTCTGTGCTTATTTTGTGAACATAGGCAGCAGATTGCAACAGATTTCTGCACTTATTGCAGGGATGAATAACTGGCACATTCAACTCAATTCAGTTTATTTATATAGCGCCAATTCACAACAGAAGTCGTCTCAGGGCACTGCACAGAAACATTCACATACATAAAAATCAGTTGATAATATTAATTCTGAGTTATGTACTTTAAAACAGGCATCTAGAAAGCTGGGAAAAAATGGCATTCCACTAACGTTGAAGAATTTAATTTATCTTGGAGCGATAGCCTGCTAACTTATAAAAAAGCTCTCCATAAAGCTAGAACTGTATATTACTCATCTTTAATATATGAGAATTAAAAATAACTCCAAGTTTCTGTTCAGCACTAAACTAATGAAAAGTTTTATATCAAACAGACAGTGACATAGTGTTTGCATGAAATACAAATACATTTTGGTGAATCTAGTTGTTTTGGATCTACTTTGGATTAGCCTTTAGTTCGCCAATACAGTCAGAAATACATATACAGGTAGTCCTCGACTTACGACGGGGATCCGTTCCTACGCTGCGTCGTAAATAGAATTTCAGCGTAAGTCGGAACATACGTAAATACTTCACCTTATACGTACAGTACTGTATTTTACCAAGCACTTAGCCTATCCTAACACAGTACCCTACATAATTATCAAAACACACATACATTTGGGAGCCATAATGAAGGGAAAAAAGAGTTAATAACCTACTGGTATGCTGGTGAAGCCGTTCCTCCGTCCCTCCTCCGTATTCTGCATTGCGTTTACGTCGTAAAATCGCCGTCCAGCTCGGTCCATCCTCCGTACGTATTCGCTTACGACGTAAACCCGCGTTCACAGTACACACAGTAACAGTAAGTTGTACTATGAACAGTTTTGTTTTGTTTTTTGAATGTCCAGAGGACCAGACTTGGCTTTTTTAGAGAGTACAGGGCAGCTGTAGCCTCCGTAGCTAGTAAAACCGGAAACTGCGTTACTCGGCTTTTCAAAATAAAAATTTCAAAACCTATATATATTTTTTTATTTTTTTATGGGAGGTGCGTCGTAATTGCAAAACGTCGTAACTCGAGGCTGTCGTAAGTTGAGGACTACCTTTACACTCCCTAAACTGAGTTTGATTAAAGAGATTTTTACAAAGTACAACAGGTAAGGTATTACTTGTTCAGGAAAAACCATCTGAACCATTTAAGTAGTAGTAGTACTGTATAGTAGTACGGTAGTAGCTCTTCACACAGTATAGCTGTTAAAATGACTTGTAACTAACTACAGTACAAAGGTAGAGAGGTCAGCGATTAACTCAACGTATTTAACACTACTGGTCCGTCTTATGGCCTTTCAGGTCTCTTTAGTTTCCTCTTCATACCGCCCTGCATTATATGGCCATCACTTTACGTTGTGGAAGGGTTTCCACGGCGACCACATCCCTTCTAGAACAGGGTGTTTGCACAGGACCGGAGCTGACCCTGGGCTGCAGCAACAAAGAGGAGGCCGGAGTGGGCGGGAGTCTGCGAAGGACAACAATCTGAGCGCACGGAGCGTGCAGCAGCAGATCATTTAGCTTCTCGAGTGTAGCGTTCACCACGGCCACGGCGTTCACCTCCACCAATCTGCAAGGCCAATTACACACACAAACCATCGAGTCATCAAAGAGACCACTGGGAAAGAATTTCCACCACAAATAGCTTCACAGTTTACAGTGTAGGTAAATAAATCTGAATTGATTCAAAACATTACAAACTCACAACTCGGTGAGCTTTAAGCACGCCTCGTGGAAGTTTTCCAGCATTAGTTTTTATTTAAGGACACATAGTGGTGGGGGAAAAGTAAAATAGAAACGTTATTTTTTTTTTTTTTGTAAGTTGTGTAAAAATTGCTGGCACAGATTTGGCGATAATTGACCTCCCACAGTGAAACTGAAAAACTCTTTTCAACTTCTGTGGTTTCATCTTTGAATAGTGATGCAGAATTTTTCCATAACAAGGTCGTCTCTAAGAGTGATGTCAGTGTGTGTGTGTGTGTGTGTGGGGTGGGGTGGGGGGAGTTGACTCCAATGAGTTTCGGAATGCTACGTTTCTGTAACAGCTATAATTTCTTAATAGCTCTGTTGTAAAACTTTCTTTTATCTTCTGGTTTTCAGTCTTTTCTGCATCAACATATGACATCACCGTGTTGCTTGTTTTGGGGTTATTATCTGACGCGTTTCCATGGCTACCTACCGAGCTTTGAAAATGAATAGTGATGAAAGAAATATGAGCGGCATGACTAAGATACTGAACCCTGCTCCCAGCTGCTGGAGGCCTCATGTGATCCTGCTTTCAGGAGACGTTCGAAGGCGTTTTTTTGGTACCTGTCGTCCACACGGAGGTGGGAGTCGTCCACCTCCACCACGACCAGTCCTCCTCCTTCTCTGCGGAGACATGTAAAGCCAAACTGGCCATCAGGGTTCTGGTTCTCCTGGATGACCATGAGCAAGGCGGGAGACTCCGGAGAGACGAGCTGACTCAGGCTACTCGCAGCTAAAATCTGTTTTTCAGCTTGTTCCTGAAACAGGACGAAGCAGAAATAAAGACAAAAATTATGAAGAGTTCAGATATTAAACTATAGTACTACTGTTAATGTTTCTTCATATTTATTGGTTCTGTGCTTTAGTTTTTTCTAAATAAATTTTTTGTTACCTTCTATGCTCTTGTGTGTGCTGATTTAACATTCACTTTATTGTTTTCTGTTATATATTCTTTTTCTGTACATTTATTTGCGATCTTAACTTCGGCATGCTTTCATTTATTTAGTCAAGATTTATACCAAAACATTCAGGAGACTAGTACTTATGACTTCTGGTTTTTGTGACTTCCATAATTTTCCAAATATTCAGTTTTATTTGATCACCATATAATATTTTAAGAAATGCTACATTCCTTTAAAGCTAGGGTCTGCGATATTTGAACACTCTGGGACTCTCTGGGACTTAGAAATATTTTCAGTGCAGAAAAGCATTCTGCTCCCTCCCCTCAGAGCCATATATGGCACAGTCCGTGCTTCTGGTGAACTTGGGATCTGCTCCGCCCCCTGCTGCTGTCTGCTCAGAGCCGCTGCGATATTCTGTGTTTATGGAAATAAAACCTTCTAATAAAATAAAATAAAACCATGGAGCGCTAGTCCTACAACACAAAATCCAGCAGACACCAGCAGAGGTTCACGAAGCAACGTTTGGACATGATTTAATTCGCTCGTGACTTCCTCATGTCGCTGCGCTGGTCTGGAATGTCTGGAATGCTCCACCTCCTCCTGTCTCTGCGCTGCGATATTCTGTGTTTATATGATAATATAACTGTTTAAAAAATTTAATAAAACCACGAATCACTCATCCTACAACACAAAATCCAGCAGAAATCATCAGAGGTTCACGAAGCAACGTTGGACATGTTTTAATTCGCTCGTGACTCGTGACAAATCCATTTCCTCATTCCTGTCAGTGCAGGATGAAGCGATCACTTGGCTTTTGGCAAAAAAACTAAATAAAAGTCCAGCTCTGGGATAAAGAAGGGATATTTAATACATTTTGTGTCACATAAAAAACAGTCCTGCATCGCTTTGCAATCCTTTGAATGAGAACGAGCTGCGGCTGGGACAGGTGGGGGCGTGGGTTGGGGCGTGACAAACA
>JBBPBX010033513.1:0-22179 GCA_038048925.1 Garcialebias charrua
TAAAGTATTAAAGTAAAATCACTTGCTGAAAGTATTAACTAGTGCAATGGCCTACAATATCAAATGTGCCTACTGTATGTATATGTTCTGTAATACATTAATAGTGTTGAGCCATTTTAATGAACAATACTGCAAATAATACATGTTTTTATTGTGTTTACTCTGTGACACAGTTCACACTTACCATACCATACCATACCATTTTATTTATAAAGCACTTTAAACAGGAACAAGTCCACACAAAGTGCTGGACAAACAAACACGCAACAGGCAACACAGACAATGAAGTACAACACGAAAAACATAAAAAACATTGCAGATCATAAATAAAACGATCCAATACAAATCAGCTGGCATTGAAAGCAATGGAGTAGTAGTGAGTTTTTAACTTGGACTTGGACTTGTGATTCTGTGTGTCAGAATTTCAGGGATGACATGCAGAGTTAAATGTCATTAAGCAAAATAAGAATAATAAGGAATGAATATACCTTTGAAAGTTTTTATTTAACACAAAGTAAAACCAATGTGTCATTTTAACTGCAGTAAACACATTTGAGTAAAAGTTGTCTGTTTGAAAAAAGGAGCATTAGACCTAACAAAGGAATGGTCGAGTTCCAGGAGTGGTCACAGAGCCGCTGTTCAACTTGAAGCAAATAAAATGTTGAAAAAAATATGCCCCCTTGAAAAAATAGAATGCCCCCCCATTGAATTGTTTCTGCAGCCGGGTCTGAGCTCCTCCCTTTACCTATTGTGGTGTTGACTGTTTTGGTCCGTTCATGGTAAAGGAAGGAAGAAGGGAAGTCAAAAGATATGGATTATTGTTCACATGCTTATGTTCACGAACTGTGCATATAGAAACACTTGACGACTTATCAACAGATGCTTTCATGAACGCCCTTCGGACTCTGATCGCCATAAGGGGCCCTGTCCGACAATTGAGATGCGACCAAGGGAAAAACTGAAAGTTATGCACCATAACTCATGTTCCCTGAAGGAAGGGAACGAGGTGCAACATACTTGCTATGGGAATTGCGCCCCCGCGCGATTACCTGAAGGAATACATTCACGCCTTTACGGCAGGGGCGTCAGCGTCGCGCCAGAGGCTCCGCCCTCTGTGCATTTAAGCGACCGACGCCCGTCCATCTTTCTCAGAAATTGCACTTCACCGAGCTTTCAGCATTGAAAAGGGCCAGATATGTTGCACCTCGTTCCCTTCCTTCAGGGAACATGAGTTATGGTGCATAACTTTCAGTTCCCTTTCAGTTCGGTCTCTCGGTGCAACATACTTGCTATGGGAACGTAATTCATTCACGCCCTTGAAATGCTCAGCAAAATGCATGTGAGAACCTCCGTCCCAAAGGACGGGCATCTCCCAGCTGCTTACTACAAGGGATGCAGAGAGCAGATGCCAAGAGGAAAAAAACAAATGTGAGAGACATTCACATGATGTCTCACATGGCCATGTATACAACAACAGCTAGAGACAGCCTAAGCGTGCTCCAACAGTGTGAATATTCATCAACTCCTGTTCCCCCTTGAGAATTCCAAGGGGCAGGAGGAGCAATGTTTTCCTCTTCTTCTTTTTTTTTAATGGCCCGACTGACAAGTGGAGCCCATCCTGACGTTGGAGAGCAGTCAAGGAGAGGGGAGACCTTTCCATCATGCTTCTCCTAGGTAAAAAACATAAAACATCAAGGGATACCCTTGTGAATGTTATTGCTGCTTGTGTCGGGACAAAGCAACCAAAGCCTTAGGCTTTCAGCCAGTACCTTTCAAAGGCCAGGCTGAGAGTTGCCACAACCCTGGACGTGGGTGTAGAAGTTGTCCACGTGCCTGAGTCAGTAGGTCCCTATGAGGAGGCAATTGCCATGGTGTCCCTGACAACATTGAGCTCAACTCCGGGAACCACGGTTTCTGTGGCCATCTGGGAGCTATGAGGATCAAGGAGAGGGCTCCCCGCCTTACCCGTTCCAATGTCGCCCCGATCAGAGGGACAGGTGGAAAAGCATAGTAGAGCACCCCTGCTGGCCAATCATGTGCCAGAGCGTCTATCCCCAACGGAGCATCTGTCTCCTTCAGGGAGAAATAGAGGTCACAGTGTGAGCTAGCTCTGCAAGCGAACAGGTCCACAGAGGCTCTACCGAAACGTGACCATACCTGTTCCACGATCCGTGGGTTCAGGCTCCATTCCGACGCCAAAAGAGGCCCTCTTGAAAGGGCATCTGCTCCATAATTCAGATCACCAGGGACATGAGTCGCCCTAAGTGACAGAATTCTCGGAGCACACCACGTGAGCATCCTCCGTGTCAGATCGAGGAGGGCCCCCGGGACCTCGTCCCTCCCTCTCTGTTGATGAAGGACACCGTGGTCTTATTATCTGATTTTACCAGGATATGATGCCCGGCAACCAGACCTTTACTGAAGAAGTATTTCAATGACAGGAATACGGCCAGCAATTCCAGGAAGTTAATATGTAATTTGGCTTCCTGCTCGTTCCAAAGGCCGCAGGCGTTCTGATTTCTGCAGATCGCTCCCCATCCTGTTTTTGAGGCGTCCGTCGTGATGACTACACGGGACGACACCCTTCCCAGTGAGACCCCTTCCGTGAAAACGGACGGATCTCTCCAAGGTTCCAGGGCCTTTAGACACTCTGGGTCTATCTTAACCTTTTCTGCTTGTTTAGGCAGAGCGGGTTGTATTTGTTGGTTAAACCATACCTGTATGGCCCGCATTTTCAATAATGCACGTGGCACACAAGGAATGGCTGCCGCCAGGAGGCCCAACAGGCGTTGGCACGTTTTCACAGGGACCCGTTGGTCCAGTTTAAATTTTCCCAGGCAATGGCGAATGGAGGAAACTCTTTCCTTCGAGAGCCATGCTCTGTATCGGACAGTGTCAATCTGTACACCCAGAAATACGGTAACCCGTGACAGAGTCAGATCGCTTTTCTGTAGGTTTATGACAAAACCGAAAGACTCCAAGTGAGAGATCACCTTAAGGGAGTGTGACAGCGCCTGCTTTCTGCTTCTAGCCAGAATTAGCAGTTTGTCCAAGTAATTCAAGACCCTGAGTCCTTGGTTCCTAAGAGGGGTCAGGGCTGTATCCAGACATTTAGTAAATGTACACGGAGCAGTCTTTAAACCGAAGGGTAAGGCTTTGAATTCACAAGCGTTACCTTCGAATGCAAAATGGAGAAACTTTCTGTGTCTCCTCCACACGCCTATATCGAAATAGGCATCTTTCAAATTCACTGTACATGCGTAGTCTCCTGGTCTCACAGACTGGAGAACTTGCCGCAGTGTAAGCATCCTGAACTTGAAAGTTTTAATTCTTTTATTGAGAGTCCTTAGATCCAGAATCGGTCTCAAGGAACGGTCCTTTTTGGGCACCAGGAAGTACTTGCTGTAGTGTCCGGAGCGTAGTTTGCATCCTGAGACCAAACTAATCACTCCCTTTTTCAGCATGGTTGAAACTTCCTCCCTCAGCACGTGCGCGTGTAGGGTTGATCTTAGATTGCAACACCCCTGAGAAACGGGGCGGTCTCTTTGAGAACTTCAACTTGAGCCCGTGACGTATTGTTGTCATGACCCAATCATTTGGTAGACACGCCCCCCAAGCCTTCGCATGTGCGCTAAGCCTGGATGGCATGTGGAGTTGCTACTCCTCGTGCTTCAGGTCGAAGGGGGTGACCTTTGACCACTCTCGCGCCTTTTCGATCAAGTTGCTCGACCCAACAGAAGATATCGCGAGATCAGGCCGTCTCCGGCGAATCTCGCGTATCTTGCTGTGGTTCATAGTTCGACCGTGAGGTCTGGGTTTTATAAAAATGGGACTCGAGTCAAGAACCAGGGCAGTCTGTGCATTGGTACTTTTATTTTTGTACATGTCTGAAACAGTATCTGTTTTGTTTACATATACAGTAGGCGAGTCATGTTTGGTGCGCACACACATGTCACCAGCTCCTCGTGGTTTTCTACTAGCAGAGACTGGGATTAGAAAGTTAGGTTCCCGTACCTCGTGGGCGGGCGAACCTGTAAAATTATCAGTTCATCCTGGTTCATCAGGTCCGGAACTGGTTTCTGTAGGAAGAGGACGAAGCAGCACTCGGACGGTACTGCGAAGCCTCACAGTCCCCAGCGGGCTCTTTCGTGGGAGACCACGCGTGTTTTCCATTGGTGGGGCGAAATTTTTCCTTGGCAACCGCCTGTTTGCGTGCTTGTTCCAGCCTTGTCTGGACACGTTCCAGGGCTCTCCCGAAGAGTCCCGTCAACTCTATCGGGTGCCGGAGGAAAGCGGACCTCTGGTTTTCCGGGAGGTCCAACAGTGTTAGCCAAAGATGGCGCTGGGCGACAACTATTTCTGTCATTGCTTTGCCCTGGGAAATAGCTACTGTCCCCATCATGCTGCGCACGAGGTCAGAGGCACGGCGGGCCTCCTCTATGGCCTCGGTTGTGGCTTGCTCGTCCTTTGTTACCTGGATATCCTGTAGTTTTTCCGCCAGGTAGGCCTGTACCATGCTTGACGTATTCATTGTGCGAGCCGCGAGGCCTTGGGCCTTGTAGCACTTCTCGAGTTGTTTCTCCGAAGTGCAACAGACTTTGCTGGGCAGCGTTGGTTTCATCCCCACGGCTGTGGGGGCCAGGTGAGCCGCCAGAGATTCCTCTATCGGGGGTGCGCTGGCAAGGCCCAGAGCCTCCATTCCCGCGACATCCAAGAGTCGGGATAATGGCAGCATGATGGGAGCCCTGGGTTCCACCCAGGAGCGTTTGAGTTCCGTTAGAAAGTCCGGAAAAATTGGCATTTTCTGCGATGTTGTTGGTTGCTTCGCGTAGAAGTAGTTTCCTGCCAGCCTCGTAGCCCGTTGGCGAGGCGTGGGGTCCGGCCACGTGACCTGCAGGGCGTCAGCGGCCCTATGACATAGGTCGAACAGGGCATGTACCGACAAGTCCGGTTCCGGAAGGTTCTGATTCAGGTTCTGGGAGGAATGAACAATTTCTCCCTTGTCACCGTATTCAGCGTCTATGTCGGACACTTCTGGCGTCGAGTCTTCGACCGCAAGTGACGAGTCCGACGCATTGTCTTCCCAGACCCGGCCATTGCACTCCAGGTCCACGTTTCTAGGCTCCGGATCTGGAGCCAGCAGGTTAGTGCGATGTGCGACCTTCATCGCCGCTGTCCTTGCCATAGACTTGGCCAGCGTGTACGCGCGGCGTTTCCTCACTGTGGCCGTCATTCGACAACAGTGGGGGCAAGAGTCGGGGGATTCCAGTGCCTTCCTCGCGTGCAGGATCCCTAGGCAGACAGGACAGGCCTCGTGGGTGTCCGTCGCCGAGAGGGAGTAGCCGCAACCGCTGGGGCATGGGCGCAAGGGAGTTGGTCCTAGCTTCCTTTTGTTCGAAGCCATCTTCTCCATCGTCTTACTATCGCTAGTAGACTGCTAGTAGATTAGCAGAAACTTGTGACGCAGTTAGCGTCGTCGAGCAAAGCTGCGAGAAAGAAGAAAAACTTTGTGGTAAGTAGAAAAATGCTGGACTAGCTTTCGCCAGCCCAGCAGTACGCAGGAAAATTGTCTCTGTACGCTCAGTGTAGGGAGCAAGCTCACCTCAATCAAGTGACACGACAACAGATGTTCAAGTGTTTTAGCAAGGTGAAGAGCAAAAAAGAGAAAGATGGACGGGCGTTGGTCGCTTAAATGCACGGAAGGCGGGCCTCTGGCGCGACGCTGACGCCCCTGCCGTAAAGGCGTGAATGTATTCCTTCAGGTAATCGCGCGGGGGCGCAATTCCCATAGCAAGTATGTTGCACCGAGAGACCGAACTGAAAGGGAACAACCTGGACATAAATGACAACCCAAAACTAAACAGAAAAACAACAACAACAACAGGGACAACCCATCCAGTGTTTCCCTAAGGTCACTTGCCTTGGCAGGGCACTCATCTCTTCAGGAATGTTTGTCAACAGAGGGTGGGTAGAGACAGAGACATGTCTGTGTTACACTCTAGCTTTGCGCTGCGTTAAGGTTGGTTTATACTTCTTGTCTTACGTCTTTTACCCCCCCCCCCGTTGAGTGAAAAAAGTTGCGCAACTTCTGGTTGCACTGCCGCTGCGATGCCCCGGTGACAGCTCGTCTTGTACGTGGCCCCTTATGCCGGGTACCAACCAAACGCGTCGAAACGCTCCTGCCGTCCCCTTTTGGCCGCTTGTCACTGTTCACACTGAAGCCACTGAAGATGCGCCTGATGATGCGCACTGGGAGGAGGCAGAGGAGGAGGTCTGGCTCCTTTTCTGGTCGGGTTGTTCGTGTCATGCAGATAAAATCAGCTGCATGTGAGCCTCGTTACTACTTGAGTGGGTTTTCTACGAGCTGAACTGCAGCTCCACAAGTCTTTGTTGAGATTAAAACTTTTTTTATGTTTGGGGTGATCGTACACTCGAGCGGACAGCAGCAACTGTAAAAACGCCAAGTTTCTTACCAGAGGCTGGTTTCTTCATGGAAGCTCGATGGCGTAAGTTAAAAAAGTTTTAAAAAAGTCCAGTTTTCGTTGCATCATCACATAGCAGAGTTTTCTCCCGATTGGTTGCTGCGATGCGTCAAGCGTTGAAAGTTCAAATATTTGACCCTTGGGGGCTCGACGCGTAGATTGCTTCGGACGTGCGCGTGCGCGGAAAGGAACTGCCGAGTGCCGCCGCACCGCTTCAAAAGCTCAAAACGCGCCGCTTCACAATTTGACGCGCCTCGACGCGTCTCCACATAGACTTTCAATGTAAACCGTCCGCTTCCGCTGCCCGAAACGCGTTTGGCCGTTACCCGGCATTAGTGTTGGCAATTGTTGGGAGAGTGGTGGTGGGGAGGGGATGTGTCAAAAAAGTGTAGTGTTACGTCTCTAGCTTTTTAGCTACAGCTTTTTAGCTAGCAAGTCTGTCTTGTATGACACTAGCTTAGCATTACATCAGTGCTGGAAGTTGTTGGGGGTGGAGGGGTGTTGAGAGTTGTGGTTGAAATACATTTCAGTAGGCAGGATGCTCAGTTGGTTCTGTTGACAGGGTTGGGATCCCTCCTTGGATAATGGTAGAAGAAATGCTGCCATCTGAACACATAACCTGAAAATGTCCATCCATTTCTCCCCCAAGACTTCCCAGCAGCTCACCCAGTCTTGTGTGTTCAAGTACATCATGTAATTTTAATAATTCACACTGAAATCTAACAGTAACCCACCCGACTTACTGTTTCTGTAAAATGTCACCAAGCAAAGAAACCAGAATACAAATGGGATCTTGAAAATCCTCAATGTAAATCTAAATGAGATACTCAACATTCATATGTTAGTGCAACTACAATTTCAATGTGGACAGTTAAATTTACAGGTGCAATTGAATGCACTGCAATTCTTCACATGGTCAAAAAAACAAGAGGGTTGGGGGATAACCAAACAAAACAATACATGCAGGGCCTTCCCAAAAGCTCAGAGAGTGTTTTGGTCCAATCCACTCTACAACATTTTTCCTGCCAGTTAAGGCCGAGATACACTCGAGCGTCCTCACGATATGCCTATACGCAGCGTACGTACGTCAAGGCAAAAGCGTAGCCCCGCGTAGCCCCTCAGGGCATGTACGCGCAAAGCTTTTTTTTTACGTCCGCGTGCGCAATACGCGGTGTCTGACCATAAACTTCCCCGGCGCCGGACTGTTTTGTATGTTACACAAATGAAATAAATTCCCCTTCTTTATCGCTGATCGGGCCTTTTCTTTTGTTTTTTTGCCTAAAGTCAAGTAACCGCTTCTTCCTCCGTTCACTCCATGAATGAAATGAATGAATTCAGGTCCTACCTGGGTGCGCAATGTTTTAAATATCCCTGGTGGGCTGTGTGCTGCAGGAAAAGCACTCCCTGTTATTATTTTTATTTCTGAGAGAACTTTTTACAACATATATAGTAGAAACACCGCATGAACACCGCCGCGGTCTTCACCGAGCTACATGAGCTGGCTGTCAATCATTTCAGTAGGCGTGTCAGCAAGTGACCAATCAGCGAGCTCAGTTGAGTCCCCTCCGTGCACAGCTGCTCATATTACAACAAGGAGAACGCGAGCGTTTGAAAGCTGATAGTTTATGAAGTATAGCAGCAAAACACATGTGCACAAAATGCGCGCGTAGAGTGGCGTACCTGAGGACGCTTCAGTGTATCTCGGGCTTTACTGATCAAACTATTCCTGGAGAGTCTCTGACTGACCTCAGCCTTCTCTCCTGACAGTGAAGTCTTATGGTGAATCCAGACCGAATGCGTTTTCAACTGCAGGAACGTCCAGTTTACATGCAAAGTCTATGGTGGACGCACCTCCAGCAGCCTCCTGGCGTCTTGCGTCACGTCGCGTGCGTGTTGAGCGTGCTGGAGAGCGATTTCCGTGCACGTGAACCCGCGTCAACCTCCAAAGCACGCCTCCAACATGCTGAAGATTTCGCCGTTCAACTTTCAAACGCCGCTCAAACTCTACCCGATTGGTTGGTGTGTCAACCAATCAGGGAGAGTCGGGGGAGAAGAGAGGGGGTCAGGGGGAGAGTCCCTATGTGACGCGGAAACCAGTGACGCGGAAACCATTGCGCATGTGACGTATTGTTTGTGGAACACAGAAAAAACCCGCGGAGTCATGGAATATGGAAGAGAAACTCATTGTAGCTGTGTGTTCGCGACAATTCCTTCACAACCAGTCAAGTCTGCTCCACAGAGACAGAAATAAAGAGCTCCTCACCTCGCGGAGTGCATTGACGACTCGGTACACCGGTAAGCTCCTCCCCCACACCCCCGCAGCAGCAGGGTTGCCAGATAAACATGAATTTTATTTATTTATTTATTTATTTTTACCCCTTTTCAGTGCAAATGTTCACTAAACTCAACACATTATTAATCTTATCAGACCCTCACGCAGCAAATATGACAGTTTGGGTAAAAAAAAATAAAAAATAAGCAACAGTACTAGATGATTAATTAATTTTTATCTGGCAACCCTGCGCAGCAGTTTTCTGGGTAGTTTCGCTTCTGGCTTTTTGGTTTGGACACAAAGTGCGTCCACTTGCGTGCGTGTTGAGCTTCTTTGCAGTTGAAATCGCGTTCGGTCTGGATGTACTGTACCATCAACCAATTACATTGATACTTCAAACACGTTTCTGATACACGAGCCTCCCATCACACACAAAAGACTCTAAGACCCACAAGTTGTCAGATTATTGAACTCTTGATAATACCATTGAACAACATACAATAACATTGTACAGTACTAAGCCACATTTGTGACAACTAGTCTGTTGGAGTCAGTCTCCCCACCATCACAGACATCTACACCTCCAGATGAAGGAAGAGAGCCACCTGCATCATGAAGGACCCTACTCACCCAGCACACACACTTTTTGCCCCACTCCCCTCAGGAAGGAGGTTGAGGAGCATTAAGTGTAGAACCACTAGACTGAGGAACAGCTTCTACCCTGAGGCTGTTAGACTCATGAATATCTAACCAGAATAATCACTGTGAAAAATCACATCATGTTGCTGCTGATCTGTTTCATGTTGCTGCTGATCTGTTTCATGTTGCTGCTGATCTGTTTCATGTTGCTGCTGATCTGTTTCATGTTGCTGCTGATCTGTTTCATGTTGCTGCTGATCTGTTTCATGTTGCTGCTGATCTGTTTCATGTTGCTGCTGATCTGTTTCATGTTGCTGCTGATCTGTTTCATGTTGCTGCTGATCTGTTTCATGTTGCTGCTGATCTGTTTCATGTTGCTGCTGATCTGTTTCATGTTGCTGCTGATCTGTTTCATGTTGCTGCTGATCTGTTTCATGTTGCTGCTGATCTGTTTCATGTTGCTGCTGATCTGTTTCATGTTGCTGCTGATCTGTTTCATGTTGCTGCTGATCTGTTTCATGTTGCTGCTGATCTGTTTCATGTTGCTGCTGATCTGTTTCATGTTGCTGCTGATCTGTTTCATGTTGCTGCTGATCTGTTTCATGTTGCTGCTGATCTGTTTCATGTTGCTGCTGATCTGTTTCATGTTGCTGCTGATCTGTTTCATGTTGCTGCTGATCTGTTTCATGTTGCTGCTGATCTGTTTCATGTTGCTGCTGATCTGTTTCATGTTGCTGTGTTCATTCGTGCTCATCTGCTTACACGGACTCATGTTTGTGCTGTGTTCGAAGTGATGTCTTTGTTTGTGCTACTAGTACTTAGTGTATTTTTAGTTGATGTTTTTCTTAGTTCGTATCATTACTGTTCTTTTACATTTTATTGTTGTATGTACATGTAACTGGGACCCTGTGTACATAATCTTGTTCCATCACATGTACCATACTGTACGTAGTGCGAATGACAATAAAGAATCTCTGACTCTGACTCTCTGACTAATACGTTTATTTCTGCTGCGCAGACCACCGGTAAGGTTTGGGACTCGTATGCGGCCAGGAGGGGCACATCTGGGGGAGGAGGACAAGAGTGCAGGAGCACAACATGAACAAAATAAAATAAAAAAATCTAAATGTCTCTAATAAATTTTTATTTGTTACTAAGCAGCAGAAAATAACGTATATAGTTAAATTATAGTGAATTAGAACCCACCTCAGTAACAAAACACATGGATTCACCATGTTTTTTTCCACATTTAAAAATGATGTGAACCACCTAAATAAAATGTTTCAGCTTCACACAGTGTGTGAGAAAAACATGTTTCATGTGTTAATTTAACACACATTCACATGCAAAAAAATGTGATTTTTCCACATGTAAATTACTATATTTTTTGTTTCAAACTTGCAAGATAAATGTGCAAAACATTTATTTTGTGTATGAAATATGTGAAACACATTTCACGTGTGATTTCCACAAAAGATTCAAGGGTTGTTTCTAAGAGACACTCACCAATAAACGGGTAACTTTAGCATAAAATACTAAAATATACCTACCAACAGATTCAAGTCCAACTGGGTAACTCAGTATAAAGGTTGTATAAATAAAGGTTTAATGAATTTAAAAAATATAATTGAAAGGTCAAACATTAAGTCATCATGGGTAGAGTTGCATGTACGTTTTAGGGTTCCATTCAATAATCATTGTTTCACACTGTGTTTTTGTTGGACTTAACTAACAGACTAAATGATCAGCAGAGTCTATTTTCTTATCAAAGTCAAAGTCAAAGTCAACTTTATTGTCAGATCTGCAATATGTACTGTACAGGACATACACAGGACCGAAATTGCGTTTCTCTCAGTCCCTCGGTGCAACAGTAAACATCTAAACATTGAAACACTGAAACATATAATAATAGACATAAGCATAAAATAGTAAAACTAACACTGTCCTGAGTTTTTTGCATAGTGGTATAAGAGTATGAAAATTTACACCAACTCTAAAACTAAAACATTAAACATTTAATGAACATAATACTGTCCTGAGTTTTTGCATACTAGTATAAAAAAGAGTATAAAAAGTATAACTAAAATAAACTAAAGGTTTCTAGCATTGACATTTGCAAAGTGGCAAAGCAGCGTATGAGTTAATGTACACAGTATATGTATGAGGTTATTATAATCCTGAAGTTAAGAATCACTGCCAGGGACAAAAATAAGTTAACATTTATTGGTTGTCACCCACTAAATAAAGATGTTCCAACATAATAACAAGCTTAAAATTCCACCCAGTAAGGAGGCTAGTTTTGTTTGTGAATTGCAAATATCAATTTAAAGAGTTTATAATGTTCCCTCTTTGTGTATACTTGTCTGGCCAAAACCCAAAATGTTGGTCAACATATTTCATAACCGGTTGAGACATCTAGAAAGATGCTGATAGGTCTTTCTGTAGACAGATGTGACGTCCAGTGGAGAAATAGGACTATAAGAAATAGACTTTCAGTTAGAAAGTAACACTGCAGCAATCTAAGCAATGCTAACGTCTAAGACACTACACAGACACAGTCCGATTATAACACTCGACTTTCAGTTTCACAATCCAGAGACTTGCTGAACAGGAAATGTTTTATTTTACATCAAGATGAACAAGATCTGACTACCAATATACAAATTTGCCTTTTTTTTTTTTTTTTTTTTACATTCACTAAAAACAACCTGGACATAAATGACAACCCACACTAAACAGAAAAACAACAACAACAACAACAGGGACAACCCATCCAGTGTTTCCCTGAGGTCACTTGCCTTGGCAGGGCACTCATCTCTTCAGGAATGTTTGTCAACAGGGGGTGGGTGGAGACAGAGACAAGTCTGTGTTAAGCCCCCGGTAGAGCTGCGCGTACTGCCTGTACGCCTCTGTACGACATACGTACGCTGAGACACAAGTGTAGCCCCGCGTAGCCCCGCAGGGCACGAACGCGCAAAGCTCTTTTTTTACGACCGTGCACACTTGCGCGGTGTCTCACCATAAATTGCCCCGGCGCCGGACTGTTTTGTATGTTACACAAATGAATTAAATTCCCCTTCTTCATCGCTGATCAGGACTTTTGTTTTGTTTTTTTGCCAAAAGTCAAGTAAAAGCTTCATCCTCCGTTCACTCCATGACTGAAATGAATGAATTCATGTCCTACCTGGTTGCGCTTGGGTTTAAATATTTCCTGGTGGGCTGTGGGCTGCAGGAAAAGCGCTCCCTGTTTTTATTTTTTAGAAGTTTTTATTAACATATAAAGTGATAGAAAGACCGCTCGACCGCAGCCGAGCGACCGCAGCTGCAAGCTGCTTGTCCAACTCGAGCTGTCAATCATTTCAGTAGGCGTGTCAGCAAGTGACCAATCAGCGACCTCAGTTTGTCCCCTCTGCACGCAGCGGCTCAAATTACAACAAGGATTTGGAGTCAGAACGAAAAGCAGAGCTGTGCCAGCGAACGCGTGTGCACAGAATGCACGCGTAGAGTGGCGTACAGGCAGGACGCTCAGCTTTGCCTGAGCCTTTATCCATAGACCGTTGTTAAAAATGGCGCATGCACAGCTATTCCACAACGTTACAAGAGAGTGGGAAGATGCTGGGCGCAGATTTTTGCGCCCTGGGCACGTCCAACGTGAGCTGTACCTACCGATCACGTGCTTCCGGTCTTTTTTTTATTTTATTTTTGTCTGGGCAGTGACTCAAGGAGGTTCTTGTTCTTTGTTGTTTTAGTGAGTCAAATTGGTTCTTCTCATCCTGAGCATTTACCAGTAATTGTACTGTTGACCTTGAGTTAATCTGCATTGGATAAATAAACACGATTTGAACTTGGAACTTTTTTTTTTTTTTCATTTTTGAACCCCCCGGTGGACATTTCACGAGCCGCCACTGGATTTGTGTACACAGTTTAATTCCACCTCATGTACCACATGTGATGTGAATGACAATAAAGAACCTTGAATCCTTGAACATTTTGCTGAAAGGCTCAAGACAAAGAGAACTACAAATAAAACTGATTCATAAAAGAAGTTACTACACTTTCCTTTTTTTTATCCATTTTTTAAACCATTTTTGAAAGTTTGCTCGGCAAACGTTGAGCCTCTGTAGACAGATTGCAGCATAATTCAAAGCAGGGGTTATATAAATGAACAGATCTTTACGGTGTTTACGTTAAGCACACAAAGAACACAATTGTAAAAACATATGGTAATTATGGCATGCAGTCAATACCGATAATGTTTGACAGCGTTTGTTGATTTCTGTGTTCATGCTCATTTGTCTGCAGCGTTATTGGAATCCTTTAAAAACCAGTAGACTGTTCTGACTGAAACTTTCTAAAGTAATCATTGGATGAAATGTATAAATTGTTGGTGTTAACCTAATTCAAGATGGCTGCCACATGTAAGAAAACATGAAGTCACCCTCAGTGGGTGATATGCATTCATTCAAGGACAGCTTGGTCATGTTTGTCAGAGGTTACTTGTCTAGCTTGTATTTGTCGAACTTCATGGTCAAATTTGACTTCATGTGTTTTCTTTAACAAATACAATGACTTTTATATTAAACTTTTGTTTTTGGAAGTTTATGTAAACCCCAAATTAATTGTCGAGTTGCTCCAATCTTCCTTCAGGGCTTCATCTAAGTTTACTGAGAGCTGGACTAGACTGTGGCTGAGAAAGACAATATTTATTAGTATGGATTAAACATTTATTTAGGTCTAGACTCATGTTCATCTCTGTGTGGGAGCTGCACCTCCAGTGTCCGGACTAAAAAAACATCAGTTATTTGGAGTTTGGTCAAACTGGAGTGATATTGCTCTCAGTATAGCCCCAAACATTCACTCTCCTTTTCAGTTGAGCATTTTCCCAAAACATAAGGCAAAATCTGTTCTTCGCGATGGATGAAGCTATGAAACAAAGAGCACACTGCTCAGACAATGAATCTCGACAAAGCAGCTGAAATCGATTTCAGCTGGTTATTTGAAAGTGCACGATGAAAAGCTCCTGAATGAGACAAACACCACACGAGCTTTACGCTGCCATTGTGTCTTTGCCTGCTCGTTCTCTGGTCGCCCTCACGCTTGTTGCTTTGTTGCCCTCCTGCCTTGCAGCGTTGTCACTGAGACTTTCATCCTTTACATGTGAAGTGATTCATTCATGCAGGTGGAGCCAGAAAGACCTGAGGGGCCTCCGACAGCCCCGCTCGGTGCCAGTTCTGTGAACCAACACTCACAGCCTCTGTCGGAGGAAGCGCCTGGAGTACACAAAGGACAGGACACCATAACGCTTTAAAAAACATCTATAAATGAAATCTACTTTGACCCTTTGTAATGACCTGCTGCTTTATGGGTTTCACTCTCACAGTCACTCAGAAAATACACAGTATGTACTGATGAACTGCAGAGTCTTACTTTCAACTGAAGAATCCACTTTTACCACTATTGTAGGTCATGAAATAGATTTAAAAGTCTATATTTGACAGTTGTAGGTTTATGTTTGAATAAGTAGTCCAGTCATTTTCATTTTATTTCACAAAGCTTTTGTCGCAAATACTGAGAGTGACACAAACATGTTACTATTATAATATCTAACAAAACTTACAATATTGCTTAACCATTTTATTATATGAAGAAAATAAAGGTTAGTTTTCAGTTGTCTTAAAAAAAATATTGTATAACATTTACATTTTGCAAAGATTAAACAATAACTGATTACATATATGTTTAGATCAATAAACGTCTGACAACCCCATCATAATTTTCCACATACTGTACTTCTAATATAAAATACCATATTTTTCAGATTATAAGCTGCATTAAGCAAAATAGAACAGTCAAATAAATCAAACTGTATTCAACTCATTCACAATAACTCTCAACATTATTCACTTGTAACACATTAAATCAGTTTGAGGTCAGTAAGCACAACCAGAACTAATACATAAGGCTCACTGTTGATTTTTGAGAAAAAGAAAGGATTTGAAGTGTGCCTTTTAGTCTGAAAAGACAGTACTTTAAACAGTAAATCACACAAAAGAAGGACAATTTGACAAACTGCTCTGGATGACTGGGTCATATTCACATCACGTGTACGATTACCAAATAAATCATAGGAGGAATATAAATTGAAATGAATATGTTTTTGCATGGATGTAGTTTAATTTATTAACTCTCGCCCACCATCAACTCAACCAAATTCAAGAGGACCTCCAAAGTCAACTTATCTGATGGTTGTAGCTCAGTCAGTTTTCCTGAAACTCATCCTCAAGTCATATTCTGAGCACTACAAATTTTGAAACATTAGCTTGATTCAAGATGGATGCCACAGCTTATCAATCATAGCCAACACAAAAAGATCTATAATCAGTAAGTTTTACAGATATTGAGTTATGTACATTGCAGACTGTGAGAGCTAACAGATCGAATGCAGTTGGTTTAACATTATTTCTTGAGTTTTTAACAAAATGACTATAACTTCATAATTTCTCATCAAAATATGATTTTACTGTAGTCTTAATCTCTGCCATGAGGGTCATTCTTTTAAAAAACACAAGGTCTTTACTTGTGTAGAAGCTGTGTTGCTTCTATATATTTTTGTGGGGGTTTTTGTAACTGTGTGAATTTAGTTTCACTGTTTGCTAAATTTCTTTGTATGATGTTTTTCTGTTAACTAGTGTTAACTAGTTTAATTAACTATGTGAATAATTAATTATTTACTACAGCCAGCAAACTGTTAGGGACCACTCTGCCAAGTATGGAAAAAATACACATGGACAGAGTTATGAGGAAGGCAAACAAGATTACTGTATAACAGACAACACACATCCCCCAAGATCCTCATTTGAGTTGCTTCCTTCAAGAAACTGAACAAAAATTTCTTTCATACTACAAGCAATTAAATCAATAAATAATACTAAGGTATCATGAATTACTGAGCACAAACATCTTTGCTGTAATGATGGATGTTAATGTCATGTTTGTATAAGTTTGCCCTTTATGTAAATGCCTGCTGACAATGTTGCAAACTAATTTCCCTACGGGGACAAATAAAACTATCATCTATCTATCTATCTATCTATCTATCTATCTATCTATCTATCTATCTATCTATCTATCTATCTATCTATCTATCTATCTATCTATCTATCTATCTATCTATCTATCTATCTATCTATCTATCTATCTATCTATCTATCTATCTATCTATCTATCTATCTATCTATCTATCTATCTATCTATCTATCTATCTATCTATCTATCTATCTATCTATCTATCTATCTATCTATCTATCTATCTATCTATCTATCTATCTATCTATCTATCTATCTATCTATCTATCTATCTATCTATCTATCTATCTATCTATCTATCTATCTATCTATCTATCTATCTATCTATCTATCTATCTATCTATCTATCTATCTATCTATCTATCTATCTATCTATCTATCTATCTATCTATCTATCTATCTATCTATCTATCTATCTATCTATCTATCTATCTATCTATCTATCTATCTATCTATCTATCTATCTATCTATCTATCTATCTATCTATCTATCTATCTATCTATCTATCTATCTATCTATCTATCTATCTATCTATCTATCTATCTATCTATCTATCTATCTATCTATCTATCTATCTATCTATCTATCTATCTATCTATCTATCTATCTATCTATCTATCTATCTGGTCTGCGGTTGTGAGGCCTGTTGGATGCACTGGCAAATTGTGAACATGGACATTCCTTCAGTCAGCATGCCAATTGTACGCTCTCTATAAACACGCAACATCTGTGGCTCTGCGCTGTGTGATAAAACTGCACATTTTACAGTGGCCTTTTATTGTGGTCAGCCTAAGGCACACCTGTGCAATAATCATGCTGTCTAATCAGCATCTTGTAATGCCACGCCTGTGAGGTGGATGGATTATCTCAGCAAAGGAGAAGTGCTCACCAGGGGCGATTCTAGAAGCTGCTCTTTATGGGTGCTTACTGCTTAGCCCACTGTGTTGACAGTGACTCTTAGCTTGAAAAACATAGTGGCCACTGGAATCATAAGATAGTGACGAGCACACTGGATTGATAGACACGTGGCACTGATGATCTGACTCGTGAAAAAAAAATCATAGATTTTACTGGCCTGTTTAAGATTGTCATCAATTATTTCATATTTATTCCAAATTTATTCAATATTTTGGTGAATATGTGGTTTGAGAACTGAGCTTCTTTACACAATTATAATGGTAGTTTCTTAATTATCCTGGGGTGCCGAGTTAAAATTTAAGGGTTTTTGAGCAGCCCTCCAAAAAGAGGCTAAAATCACAACTGGTGCTGCTCACTAACACATATTTATACAAATTTGTGAACAATGTTTGAGAGCTAAACACCTGTTGTGTACATAGAAAAAGTCTGAGCATTCAGCTGATGAAAAATGGGAATAAAAATAAAAGTGTTAAGTTCATATTTTTTTCTGTATTTTTTTAATTTTTATGAAAACATGTTTATATCATTGTGTTAAATTATTACTGTTAGACCAATAAGTGTAAAATAAAGGGTTGGTCATGAGAAGATGAGAAAGAGACTTTACACAGCTTGTAAAAACATATTTTATAGATGTTACTTAAAATGCTTTGCATGTTCTGGTCACAATGGATTTTAGACGTCCACATAACACACAAGGAACAACATGTCAGCACGCCCACTTTACTGGTGATGTATTTTACTGAGCTGAGTACTTTACAGTTACGTGTTGGACTGGAGATCACAACATTTCCCTCTATTTTACCTTTCTTTGTATTTTCAGGCACCCTTCAAGCAGTTGAATACTCTTTGTAATAATATTGTAATTAAAATGTAACTGCTTCATCCCACCAAACTGAGATGAACGAATGATTTACCAGCTTATGCTAACTGAGGATCTGCTATAGAAGTATTTCTATTAAAACAAAAACAATGCAAATTAACTATTATATTTCATTTTGTGTTGTGTTGAGTTTATGAGTATAATACAGCAACTACTGTACCTAACATATAAAGGTCAAAGTAGGTCAGAAAGGTGTGGTATTTTGACCAGTTTAACTTTGCTACTTTGCACTGGTTATTGTTACATGTTGGTTGCTCCGAGAAAGAGGGAGAGAATGAGTTTGTTTCCTCCAGAATGAAACAACAAAAGACAAACAGGGATTTGATGAGTTTTTTCTACAGATACAGAATTACTATTTTCGCTCACATTAATTTACAAGAACTTTGACCCTTTATAATTGTACTACTGTGCATGAACATTTGTAATATTTCTGAAATTCGCGAACAATACTAAAGCTGTATTTAAGTTGAATAATAGTTTTTGTCCATGTCACACTGTTCAAGAGAAACTTTGGTTCAGGTTAGAAAGTCTACCCATTAAAATGTTGTTCTGTGAAAACAGTAAGGACTGTCTGAGGATGTGGCGTGTTGTCTATGGCCATCAGTGTTGTTGCTGCTACTCTCTGGCAAACTATCTAGGTTGCCAGACTGTCCTACAATTATGATGGGAAAATAGCATCTCTCCAGGTGTAAATCTTAAGTCTTTTGTGTAAATATGAAGTAAAGATCAAACAAAATGGTCAAACGGATGAATCAGACATGTTGGTGCAGAGAAACAGCTAAAACCTGCAGGACAGTGGCCCTTGAGGACCAGGGCAGATCATATGATGGGTACAGTATATTTACTGGGAGAAAAGAATATAAATCTAAACTCCATTAGACTCCTCGAACCAAACAGTAAAGTTGGTGTGATCATGATTTGTGGTAAAATGGAGCAAATATGCTGTCAAATAGTCAAGTTACTTGATGCATCAGGAGATCTTTTATCTGCTTTCACATGGTTTCCTGGAAATTTCTGTTCAGTTAAAAACTTTATAATTGCCAGTTTTCTTAAAGCGCTTAGTTTTGTGTCACATCATGTAATCATAATTTTAATAAATTAACATCTGCATAAAAATCTTTCTGGAAAAAAAAACGACAACCACATCAACTAAATTCTAAACATTCAATATACTGTGCTTGTGGTGCAAGTAATTATGAACCCTTATTGCAACATCCTGGTAATTTGACAAAATATTAGTTTCTATAACAACAGCTTTGTGATGTGTTCAACATAACCTTCAATGAGGCCATCATTCTAACATAACTAAAAAAATGCAAGTCTTGTTTTTAAACTACTGCTTGAAGCTGGTATGTTTTATTTCACAGACTGCAGCTGATCATCTAACTCTTTTACTGAGTTCATTTTGTGACCCTTTGAAAAACCGCTCCATCATTTCTCAAAATATTTCCCTCCTTCATGATTCAGTTTCTTCTATGTGTGAGAATCATCGCGGCGCTGTGGCACCGGAGCTGATGGATGAGCTCGTAACTGTTTTAAGCACTCAAATGAGCCTACAGGAAGAAGATGTATCACGCTTCAAACTGCTCAGCCTCGCCACTGAAGAGAGCGAGGTGGGGACAGGGCCAGAGTAAAATGTAGCTCCTCTTTACAAATTCAAAACTAGCTGGAGGAAACCTGTAAATCACTTCACTCTGATGATCACACCTCCCTGACCTGTCTGTTGTGCGCAACATGGCCAGATAGCTTATAGTCATCTCTCTTTGACACTTTTTTTCCTTTTACTTCCTCACAAGTTTAGGTTTTCACTTCAATGTCAGTGCATTTTTTTTGCCTGATTACCTGTTGTCCTATTTAAAAAGTTTTTTTTTTAATCAAAGCCTTTTTATTATTTAATTTTAATTTTATTTTTGAACATAAAACCAAGCAAACAAAACAAAGAGACATAACAAAAACCCTCCCATCCCTACCCTCACCGGATCAGCCACAAACACAAATAAACTAAATAATCATTGACAAGTTTTCCACATACAACATAAAAGGCTCCCGTGTGTCCCAGAATCTCTTAACAAAACCCTTCAGGGTATATCTAATGTTTTCTAAATGAATATGATACATCACTTCTCTTATCCTATGTACATATGCTGTGAGGTGTGGGTCCTTCCAACTGCACAAAACAAGTCTTCTGGCTAGGAAAGAGTCAAAAGCAATTTTATCCTTCTCATTTTTGCTGAAGCATTAAGTGTAGAACCACTAGACTGAGGAACAGCTTCTACCCTGAAGCTGTTAGACTCATGAATATCTAACCAGAATAATCACTGTGAAAAATCACATCATGTTGCTGCTGATCTGTTTCATGTTGCTGCTGATCTGTTTCATGTTGCTGCTGATCTGTTTCATGTTGCTGCTGATCTGTTTCATGTTGCTGCTGATCTGTTTCATGTTGCTGTGTTCATTCGTGTCATCTGCTCATACAGACTCATGTTCGTGCTGCTGTTTAGTAATGTTTTTCTATGATATTAATGCTAAGTGTATTTTTAGTTGATGTTTTTCTTAGTTCATATCTTAGATGTTACAGTATTACTGTTTTTCTTTTACTTTTTATTGATGGATGTTACTGGGACCCTGTGTACATAATCTCGTTTCATCACATATACCACATGGGGTGCGAATGACAATAAAGATTCTCTGACTCTGACTCTGACGTACCCACAGGAACCACTCCAAACAGTGAAATGAGTGGTAATGAGTATAGTTCTTCCACATATCACAGAGATGATATCAAAAATAGATGGTCGTAAGGTCTGCAGTTTGGGACAGGTCCAGAATGTATGCAGGAGTGTAGCTGGAGTTTGTTTGCAATGATTGCATGCTGGGTCCGTGTTGGCTTTGATCTTGGACAGCTTTTCTTTGGACCAGTGCAAGCAGTGCACCACCTTGAATTGATATACAGTGTGGCTCAGACAGACTGAGGATGAGTAAATGTTTTTAGTGACGTTTTGCAGCTTGAGTATCCTATATGAATAATTTTGAATGCATAAATAAATGGTGTGTTCACTTATATTGTTGTCTTTTTTTCTTCTCCTCATAGTTCTTCATTCTCCTCCTGATCATCTTCTTCGTGGAAATTCTCTTCATTATGCTCTTCTTCATCTATCAAGATGAGGTAAGACAGCTCGATTACACTGTTTCATTCAAAACATGTTGTGGAAGAGCCCATCTGACCTTCATGCAGATTCTCTTCCTCCTCTGAGTGAGCGCGGCACGTAAAATGATGGATCTGAGTGTTGACAATGTTTTGAAGACCTTGTTAGCAGAGCCGAGTTTGTCAGCTTACACAACAGCTTAGTGAAAGTGCTTGAGGACATATTTTCTAAATGTCATAAGGATTTTTTTTTTTTACACATTCGTGCCTTAGATAAGATTTTCAAGCTACAGGAATATTTGCATTGTTGTCACAGTTCACTTTACTTTATCTCAGCTTATTTGTTTTGGACAGCAATTGAAAAGAAGTGGACGCAAGAATCCATTATTCATTTGAATAATTGGTAGGAGAGCTGGTTATTGCTTTAGAAACAAAGCAATAGATCAAACTAAGTGCATCTCAAACATGAGATCACAGATTCACTGTAAAGCTTCATCATCAGTTGTACTTTCTGTCTGTGAACAAATTAGGAGGCGATCATTATTGACAATTTATGATATGATTAATGTGATTATGTTGATACTGGGGAGGATTAACATGACAAGCCAATTTAGAGCCAGTAGGGATTAAGAATTGAAGCTATAATCCTGAAAGAAGAAGAAGAAAACAAATCTTTCTGAAAGCCTGAAGATTGTGTGTCCTCCAGTCTCGTGGTCTGAGCACTACCACTTTAACAGCTTCACTTCTAGGCAAGGG
>JBBPBX010033514.1:17961-28405 GCA_038048925.1 Garcialebias charrua
CATATACATATATATACATATATATACATATACATATATATATATATATATATATATATATAAATATATATATACACACACACACACACTTCTAATAGGGCTGTAACAAAGAAATAAACTACAGTAGTCCCTCATTTATCGCGGAGGATCCGTACCCTGAAGACCCGCGATAAGTGAAAAACCACGAAGTAGGAATAGTAGTACAAGGAGTAAGTAGTAGTAAACCCTTCCTACATGCTTGCAATATTCCAAACAATGTTTCTAAACTCTAAACGCTCTAAAAAAAACACAGAATGTCATGATTTCAGCTCCCTGCCCCATCTGCTCTCTGAAGCGTTCTTGGCCACGCCCACTTCTCCATTCTGCACAGAGAACAGATGAACAGCTGCAGCTGGAAGCTAACCCTGCCATGTGGGCTGCACAAATGTACAACAGGGGCCAAAAAATTAAAAATTATTAATTTAAAATAAAAATTCCATGCCGATCGTGCCGCTCAACCATCAATCAGCCGGTGTCATGTCCAATCTTATTTTGAAAAACCGTGATAGAGCGAGTCCACAATAAATGAACTGTGAAGTAGTGAAGGACTGCTGTTCATTCATTGAATATTCTTTTGAAACAACTGTAGCCGGACGGGTACACAACTAACTTTTTTTATATTTTGACAAAGCAAAAAATGCGTAGATTTGATTGTAAATGCTATAAAACATGCCTCCAGAACATGCTATGAAAGAAAAAGCAGCAGAACGGCAAAAGCATGCCTTACCCAGGCTTGAAGGCTGCAGGGTGGGTGATGGAGAACGAGCAGCATGCAGAAAAGGGTCTGGTTGTCCCACATTACCTGGTCCGAGGAATGAACCCATCATCTCCTGAGGCTTGGACATGGGAGCTTTTCCAAACGGATCGAACGCTGAAGGAGATTTTTTTTAAAAAGTGCCATTGTTTCAGTGAAGTTTTTGTGATTCTATAGAATTTCTTCATTATAATTCTGCATTACAAAAGTACAGCTTCAACAAAGTGTACAAATAAACCAGAGTCAAATAAAAACACGAGCTGATGAATTTTCATGTTTGAATACTGTAATCACTGACAGCTGCTGCTATTTCAACTGCTTTCTTTTGCACAGCATGCACACTTTGCACAAAATATTTTCTAATAGATTTACTCTGGATTATCTTCCTAACATGACCTGGGCTTAAACCTACAGCCTCATGGCACTGACCACCGAGCTACCACAGCTTCAAAGTTATCACTGACAGTGTACGATGGAAAAAAGTATCTACCGTATTTTCCGGCCTATAAGTCACAGTTTTTTTTCTACTAATTGTCATGTCCTGCGACTTATACGGCAAAGCGACATATTTAGGGATTTTTCCCCATATTTTTAGACCAATTTTTGGCTGAGATATGACCGTTTCCATTCATTCTGACGAAAAAAAATGGAGCAGTACCACTTTTGGCCGCTAGGGGTCCACCGACCGTTCCCAGCTCATGTGTCCGACCGTAGCCTCCTCTGGTCGGACTCAATCTGTCGCAGCACGGCCTCCTGCTCTCTGGAGGTCTGAACTACTGTTACCTCAGTGTTTGACTGTTAGCAAAATAGCTCAAGAACCACAGGACAGATTTTGATGAAACTTACAGAAAGTAATCGCTGGATGGACATTTACAACCTTTTAGCTGTAGGAGATGTTTGAGCTAAAATTCGATTTATTTATAGTTTATTTTCGCAGTGTATGCGCACGTTTGGAAGACCGTCAAAGCGAAACAATTTAAATCCAACTGATTTGACCATTATGTGCATTTATAAAGGAAAAGTTCAGCTCAGATACACCTTTACTATAATGTCAGCAAACAATTTTTTTTTTAGGTGTTTATCGTGTTAAATTTGAAAGAAATGCAGCGTTCCCACCCGTGCGGGTGCACGTTTTGCACATAGCAAAACCATTTTTTAAATTCAGCTGATTTGACAATTACGTTCATTTATTAAGGAAAAGTTCAGCTCAGACACATCTTTGCTATAATTTTCAGCAAACAAATAATTGTTTTTAAGTGTTAATCTTGTTAAAGTCCTACCGTGCACGCTCCTGTGGCCATTTCGCAGCCAATCCATTTTTGGCAAAACACCGGCCCACATTTCCGGGTTGTCACCGCTGACGTGTAACATACGCGACGCGTCAGCAGTGACGCATAATAGATGTGACGTATACGAAGGTGCGACATATTTATGGATTTTTCCACTTTATTGGACATAATTGGACTAATGCGACATATAAGGCGGAGCAACTTTTAGGGCGGAAAGTACGGTATGCCTCTTGGTTTTTGAAAATAAGCCAATCGATGACTTGTTCACTGCTCAGTTTAAACTACTTAAATCTTTAACTTCATCTAACCTGGTGGAGCAGGAGAGGGAGATGGTGAAGCAGTATTTGAGGCCACTTTGTGTGGCGTGGACTGGTTGGATGAGGGTCCACTGGTTGGCTGTGGCGGTGCGCCGAACAGGTCCCCAAGAAGGTCAGCGCTCACCGCTGCTGAAGGTGGAGGTTGAGATGAAGGGAAGCGACGGTTGATGTCCTCTCCACCCAGACCAAGAAGATCCACTTCCTCTGTAGGTTTAGTTACAGCAGGCGCTGGAGCCGAAGGTTCTGGTTTCTGTGAGGCTGTACTGATGCTGCTTCGCTGGCTGGAGAGCGACAACATGTCGTCATCGGAGGCTTCGCTCTCCTCCCCGTGACTCCGACCTTCTCCATGTTGTCGGCTTGGCTCTTTAACAAGATAAGGTCAGAAGAAGCATGACGTTAAGGGACAGCATCCAAACTGGAGAAAACACGTTGTTCAACAAGGTGGAAAAGAAAAAGCAAACAAAGCCAAAGAGCAGACTAAGAGAAGAGGAACAAAAGTAGAAGACATCGAAGGTTATTACTGCTACAAGCACCAACTTTTCTTTTACACAATAAGCAATCACTGGCTGCAGCTGGTAAACAGATTTGACTAAATTTCTCCTTATAATTAAACTATTTGTAAAAGGGGATGGGGTGCACACATGGTAAACCTCAGCTAATATCCATCAAAAGCAATTCTTCACCTTGGCAGAACATTAAGAACTGATTTATGGTAGAGATTTCATGGAGATTGTGTTTTAGATGAAAGGATGCAGGGGAAAATACTGTCTGCTGCCATCCCATATCAGAGGCTGGGTGTTATTAAAAGATTTACTGAGACTCGTCGTTTATTCCCCAGAGGGCAAGAAGTCAAGTTCTACCAAAGTGATAAATTGCCACATAACAACATGGGTTTAATTTCAATTCAATCAATGCAGAGAACATAAACACAAAAAGGCCAAATTGAGTTTTCATTAACAGAAAATGTAGTTGTCAATACTTTAATCTGCTTCTTTAGAGAGATTGAATTGAACAAAGCCATTTTTTTTTAATCGCCACTGTGGATTTTGTCTAACAAGCCTGTGATCTCCGCTTGTCTTACCCTCCAGATCCAAGCCCTCCATCTCATCTTGCAAGGACAGAAATTAGGTACATGAATTTATTACATTAGTTTAAATTCCCTAGCAGTTTTGCATCTGCATATTATTGCCCTTTAGTCTCTAGTTCAGTGTGTGCAGAATTATTTTTTTGTCTTTAATGACGAGTTTGTGCATGTAAATTAGACTCAGATTAGTTAAATTGTGTACTGTTAAACATATTTTATACCAAGATTAGACCTCAACAACAGTTAATTTAGCAATGTCATAAGTAACGTTTATTAGCATTTACATAATTTTGTAACAAGTCACAGTTTGTAACAAATACCAGTTGACTTTACACAGAAAACAAAGACTAAAACGGGCGACCGTGGTGTAGCGGTAATGGCAGTCGACCCCCGATCGGAAGGTTGGAGGTTCGAACCCCGCGTCCGCCCACCATGTGTCGTTGTGTCCCTGGGCAAGACACTTAACCCCGAGTTGCTCCCGGTAGGTCTGGATGGTGCCTTGCAAGGCAGGCTACCACTACCGGTGTATGAATGTCTGAATGAATGGGCGGATGGCTGGTATTGTAAAGCGCTTTGGGGCTCCTCACAGGGGGCTGGAAAGCGCTATATAAATAAGCTCCATTTACCATTTACCATTTAAAACAATAGAAAGACTTGAAAATTTCTCACTTGCAGGAGGCAACACTGTCTAAGGAAATTTCATAGAATTACGCAATTACAATCCAATAAAATTATATGTGTGAGTAAAATTGAACTTCTTTTCTAACAACTTCATAGAAGAGTGCCTCTAGAAAATTTTCAAAGGGGCGACCGTTGTTAAACAGGGGTGAAGGACTCCGTGTCCTATTGTTCTCCTCTTATAATGCTGCTATTGCGAGTGGCCAGCTGGGCACTAGCAGTCAGTCGTTAGGCTGATGGTCCTCCTTTTGCATGTGAACATCTAGCTTGGACTGACACGAGCAAACTATGAGAAAGTGCTGTTTAGACTGTTTCAGCTCCTCAGACTGAAGAAGTCTTTTGGATAGAAGACGAAATATTTCGACAGAGAGGAACCCGTCCAGAGGACCTGACAACCTTGTTAGATTTATCCACCTGGAGTACTGAGCATGCATCAGGACAATTGAAAGTGGTATTTCTTGAGAAAATGCTAACCGCCCACTGCCTTGCAGGCCAAACTTTTAAATACATAAAAAGGTAATTGTGCAACCTGTTAGTATTACTCAGATTGCCCCTGGCTACATGGTACAGTACTTCTGAAGCGTTTAAACTGACAATTGAAGGGAAATTTAACAAGTGTTGCAAGTTTGATTTAATAATAATAATAATAATAATGAATTCAATTTATACCGCACTTTTCATTAGTAAAAATCTCAAAGTGCTACAACAAATAAAACAAGTGATAAAATCAAGTAAAATCAATAATAATATCAACTAAGATTAAAGACAGAATCATGTGGAGGCAGAATAGGCCTGCTTAAAAAATAAATAAATACATAAAACAAGTGATAAAATCAAGTAAAATCAATAATAATATCAACCAAGATCAAGATAAAATCATGTGGAGGCAGAATAGGCTTGCTTAAAAGAAAAGTCTTTAAGCCGTTTTTGAAGTCAACCAGTGACTGTGGAGCTCTCAGGTTTCTTTAAAACTTGGTTGCTCCGGAAAAAAAAAAAAAGTTTAATGTACACGTATTCTTCAGACAAGTTTTGACAGATAAAATGGTTTTGGATTTGAACATGTCTTTTTCTACTTACTTTTTCCATCCTAACATAAAGTGATTGGTGTTTAGTGTGATGGCTCCCACTGTACCACAGTACAGTCCCACAGTATGTGTTGCCTGTTGTTTGTTTGTACAGCACTTTGGTTGGCCTTGCTGCTGTTTTAAGTGCTCTATAAATAAAATGGTATATGGTATGGTGGTACCTGCAACAGCCAGAGCATCCTGAAACTCCTGATGGCAGGAAAAGAGCACATTGGGACTCAGGTCTTTACAGGGGAACTGCTCCCATGGTGGCGTGAGGTCTTTCTGCTTGTCCACCCCCTCTACCTCAATGTCCAGTATGACGTGGAACAGCTGAGGGTATTTCTCTGGAGAATCACAGGCATCAAGCTCGGGTCTGAGAAAATTATGAATGGTGGAGGGGGAAAAGGGGATTTGTAAAAACACCAAAACAGTGAAATAGTAGAAAAGAATGATTGCATTATCTGTTATTATTGGGTTGTATATGGGTTGTATATGAAGGATTTTCCTTACTTGTTAAATTTTAACATCGTTGTTCCAGGAGCGATGAAGCCAGTGTGGAACTGGATCTGGAAGATCTGGGTGTTGGACACCTAACAAGACAAAAATAGTTATTTATAACACTTATCTGCTTAAAGTTACTTTAATTTCATTTATATGATACTTAAATATAAGACGTTTAGTAACAGACCACTTCTGTATAAATGCAAAGTTTAAAATGCAATTTAAGTACCGGTAATACATTTAGTGAAAATCAGTATAGTGTAAATGGTCAAAGCTAAAGCATTGTTAGAAAGGAGATTATTCAGCAATCCTTATCGATTTCTTATTATGATTTGATGATGATGATTTATTTGTTTTCTCAGGGACAGTGCACAACAATACATTGACCTACAAAAACAGGAAAGATGCATTGTGTCAGGTTATAGTAATAATACTAATTTCCGCCTGTAGTCCACAGTTATAAGAAACATTTGGATGAAAACTTATTTTTGTTCTTGGATAAAACGTTTTTTTAAAGTGCCTTTATTTTGAAAAACTATTTTGAAAACAACAATAAAAAATGGTGGACTTTTAGCAGTAAAATTACAATAGAGAACTGCAATAATAATAATAACTTGGGTATTTCGAAGCAAATGTGGTGTGTTTATGTTGTGCAGATTTAATGTGGTATTAATTAACATAGAAGTTTCACAGTTTATTTCAGTAAGAATCCAGAACACTGGATGAAGTTTATGAACTGCAGAAAAATTGTAACATGTTGCAAACAAGTTGATTCAGTGATGACGATTTTAGTGTCAAAATCTGAAATATTTATTGTATTTTTCGCCCTATAAGTCTTGTTTTTGGCTGAGATGTGACTGTTTTCATTCATTCTGACTGAAAATATTGAACACTACCATTTTCAGCCTCTAGATGGCACTCGAATGTATGGCATGCCGTTGTGACATATAATAGGTAAAAGTGGCTATTAATGACACAATCATCTTGCCATAGAGCCACCATCGTCCAGCTGTCAAATCAGCTTCATTTCAATGCACCGCACTGGCAAACACAGCTAATTTGACAGCTGAACAGCATTTATTAAGTAAAAGTTCAACTGAAACACAGCTTTGTTACAATGTTGAGCAAACAAATAATTGTTTTAGGTGATTATCTTGTTAAATTTTGAAGAAATGTACAGCATTCCTCCTTCCCTATTTCCTCCCTCTGAGCGCGCTCCCGGAGCACAAGGCAGCTAATACTTTTGAAAATGCAGCTGATTTCACCGTCAAAGTGCATTTATTAAGGACAAGTTAGACTGAGACACACAAATAATTGTTTTGAGGTGGTTGTCTTGTTAAATTTCGAAGAAATGCACAGAGACTCGTCCCTCTGCGTGTTCCCACAGCCGCAAATCGGCTTTTGAAATGCAGCTGATTTGACCATCAAAGTGCATTTATTAAGGAAAAATTAAACTGAGACACACCTTTGCTATAATTTCAAGCAAACAAATACTGTAATTGTTCTTAAGTGTTAATCTTGTTAAAAATCCTCCCATGAATGCTCCCGCGGCCGCAATTTGGCAGCCAATTGATTTTTGGCACAACACCAGTCCACATTTCCGGTTTGTCAGCTGTGACGCATAACAGATGCTACATATATGGCGAAGCAATGTACAGTATTTATGGATTTTTCCACTTTATTAGACATATTTGGACTGATGCGACTTATAGGGGCAGTGCGATACGGCGTAAAATATGGTAATTGTTCCTGCATTCCCTTAATTACTTCAACAGTGTCAGTGTTTCCTGGTTAGATCTTGCTGCCACAGCCTGGTGAGCATACCTTGGCCTGCAGACGGCCTCCGATTGTGGACCTCATGTGGAAGACTGAAACCACGATGTCTCCCTGAACACTCACACCAAGAGGGAAAACCACTTTCCCCTCCTGGATCCTGTGCTCTCTGGGCATGCAGAAGCAGAAAAGGGATTAAGAAATATAAGCAAAAGTGTAAAAAATAAAAACAACAATAGAGCCGCATTAGGAAACGTTTGGGAGAACATTTCAGAAACTCAGAAAGAGAAAAAAAGAATAACACATTGACTATAGTTTCATTTAACCTCTGGTGTTTTGAAATTATTACATAATCAGTCATAACCTAATTGTTTATTGTTTTTGTAAATTAATCTCATGATTGTTCCTTACCTCATCCTTTCATACTCCTGTGCAGTGGTGAAGATCTTAGTCTCACCAATGAGGACGTCACAAAAGGGCCGGCAGCCGCTCCGCTGCTTGTTGAAACAAGGAACTGGACTTATAGTGAGCGCCTTTATCAGCAGGGGCTTCGAGTGGGGGAGGGTGGGCTTCTCTGACACCATGCTACACACATAGCCTATGTACCTGCATGGACACAGGGACACTTTTTTATTGTTTTATCACACGCACACATAAGAATTATGCTCAACATTCATTATTCCCTAATCAAGTTAGTGACCTTGATTTCAAACATAGAGGGGTGAACAAAAGGAAAGGATCAAAGGTTGCATTATGTTTTATTGTCTCTGCTCAGAGATGCAAACCTGCGATGTGAAGGCCAGAGGCCAGAACCGGGTTTTTTGGCGCTCAGCAGCTGCATGGCAGGAACTGGGTGGTTGAAAAGGTGGCAGAAGCAGAACATGGCACAGACCAAAACACCGGAGGTAGCACGACCATCCTGGAAGCAGACCAAGTAGATGCTCACAGATTTGTCTGTAGTGTTAACAAACTATCTTGTGAACCAGTGGTTAAAAACCTTTCAAAGCAACCGCTTGGTATAAATCTACCGTATTTTTCAGACTATAAGGTGCACTTAAAACCCTTTAACTTTCTCAAAAATTGATAGTGAGCCTTATAATCAGGTGTGCCTTATATATTAATTATGGTTGTGCTTACTGACCTCAAATCAATGTTATGTGGTTATTGTGAATGAGTTGAATAAAGTTTGACTTATCTGACGGTTTCCTTTCGCTTAATGTGCCTTATAATCCGGTGCGCCTTATAGTCAGGAAAATACAGTACTACTGATTTGTTTTTAAGACGAACCCCATTCAAGATGGCCACCACAGCTTAGCAACCTTAATAAAAACTAAAATGGCTACAACTCTGAAGGTTTTACACAAAACGAGTTAAGGTTCGGTCATCTCCAGCACATACGCTGAATGTTAACTTAAACCTTTAAAACTTTGCCAATACTTTTTCAGCAAGTCATTACTGAACATCTACAACTCTAACATTTGGAGTCAACCCAGCTCAAGATGGCTGTCACAACTAATGCACATTAGCCAACACCAAAATTATAATTCTGTCTGTTTTACTCCTAATGAGCTCAGATTTGGTGGTATTATCCGAGTCATCATTACACATAGGCCTGTCACGATAACACATTTTGCTGAGCGATTAATTGTTTCAGCAATGATTGTGATAAACGATAATATTGTTTAAAATTTGACAATAATTATTAATTATTGCCAAATTAAAGAAGACATGTTGGTTAATGTTTTTGTGTAGCACATTTTTGGACCACTGGATGGCAGTATAAGACTGTTTGAACCAAAGGATGGATAGTGAGGAAGCAAGCAGCGTGTCTCTTTAAGAAAAATGGGAGGGAGGCCCTTTGACGTGACATGGGCTGTCTGTCCTGTTTTTAAGTTCTCAAAATGGTGGATGCTCGGTGTGCCTTGAGCTCTTTAGCATACCATTTTCCACACAAAGCTTTTAATAAATAAAAAAAATCAGTAAACAAGTTTGCAGCTTCTTTTTGCAGAGAAAAACAACTTTTTACACAAAGACACCGGTTTCAACCGTGAAATTTGGAGCTTCAACAAGACTGAGGTTTTTTCCCCAAGGTTGGCCTGTTAGCTTAACTCGTAGCTTAGCTTCTCAGCTTAGCTGCTTTTAACGATCCAAAAACGTGATTTTGGATGATTAAAACAGATTTTAAAGAGAAAGAGAGGGGTCAGTGGAGAGCACCGGACTTGAGCCTGTTGTCATCCAGTGTTTTCAGTAGAAAGAGAGAGACACGAAGAAACGATAAAGCCGATAAATGAAAATGAGGTTGATAATTTTCATCATGCGATTAATTGATTTATTGTTTATTGCGACAGGCCTAATTACACATATTCCAAACGTTAACAGATCAGGCCAGATCTCTTAATATTGAATGATTGTGTGTTTGCACTCCGTCGCTTCTAGACATTAAATGATTTAAGTTTTAAACTCAGGTATAAAAGGCAGCTGGCGATATGCATACCTTCCAGGAATGCCAGGCTTTTAATTTGTTTTGCTTTGCATAACCTAAAGTATTATTTGAAACTATTTATAACATGTTAAGTACAGTAATAATTTGGCTGGATTCAGTTGTAGTTGTGTTTTAAACTTCACTTTAGAGGTTAGAGAGAAACACAAGCATCTTGGTGAGCCAAAGCAGTGAACACTGTTTTTAAAAGGGAGCCATTTGGTGGAAATTATGCAAGATGGAGACGTTTGCCAAACCACAGCAACTTGGCAATAACATCTTCCACCACATGCCGGTTTCACTGCTCGGTCTGATTCACACAGTGCTTTGAGCTGTTTGTAATGTTTTAGCTGAGCCTAAAGCTGCAAAAGAAAGTTTATTTCAAAGTATTTACTTAACTTTTTTAAATTTTATACAAATGTAAGTGAAATCCAACTCCATAATTTGGAATAAAATGTGACAT
>JBBPBX010033515.1:0-15344 GCA_038048925.1 Garcialebias charrua
TTTATTAACGTGAACATCTGGACATTTATTAACGTGAACATCTGGACATTTATTAACATGAACATCTGGACATTTATTAATGTGAACATCTGGACATTTATTAATGTGAACATCTGGACATTTATTATTAACGTGAACATCTGGACATTTATTAACGTGAACATCTGGACATTTATTAACGTGAACATCTGGACATTTATTAATGTGAACATCTGGACATTTGTTAATGTGAACTGGCCATTTATTAATGTGAACATCTGGACATTTATTAACGTGAACATCTGGACATTTATTAACGTGAACATCTGGACATTTATTAACGTGAACATCTGGACATTTATTAACGTGAACATCTGGACATTTATTAACGTCAACTGGACATTTATTAACGTGAACATCTGGACATTTATTAACGTCAACTGGACATTTATTAACGTGAACATCTGGACATTTATTAACGTGAACATCTGGACATTTATTAACGTGCACTGGACATTTATTAACGTGAACATCTGGACATTTGTTAACGTCAACTGGACATTTATTAACGTGAACATCTGGACATTTATTAACGTGAACATCTGGACATTTGTTAACGTCAACTGGACATTTATTAACGTGAACATCTGGACATTTGTTAACGTCAACTGGACATTTATTAACGTGAACATCTGGACATTTATTAACGTGAACATCTGGACATTTATTAACGTGAACATCTGGACATTTATTAACGTGAACATCTGGACATTTATTAACGTCAACTGGACATTTATTAACGTGAACATCTGGACATTTATTAACGTGAACATCTGGACATTTATTAACGTGAACATCTGGACATTTGTATTAACGTCAACTGGACATTTATTATTAACGTGAACATCTGGACATTTATTAACGTTAACATCTGGACATTTATTAACGTGAACATCTGGACATTTATTAACGTTAACATCTGGACATTTATTAACGTCAACTGGACATTTATTAACGTGAACATCTGGACATTTATTAACGTGAACATCTGGACATTTATTAACGTGAACATCTGGACATTTATTAACATGAACATCTGGACATTTATTAATGTGAACATCTGGACATTTAGTAATGTGAACATCTGGACATTTATTATTAACGTGAACATCTGGACATTTATTAACGTGAACATCTGGACATTTATTAACGTGAACATCTGGACATTAATGTGAACATCTGGACATTTGTTAATGTGAACATCTGGACATTTATTAATGTGAACATCTGGACATTTATTATTAACGTGAACATCTGGACATTTATTAACGTGAACATCTGGACATTTATTAACGTGAACATCTGGACATTTATTAACGTGAACATCTGGACATTTATTAACGTGAACATCTGGACATTTATTAACGTGAACATCTGGACATTTATTAACGTGAACATCTGGACATTTATTAACGTGAACATCTGGACATTTATTAACGTGAACATCTGGACATTTATTAACGTCAACTGGACATTTATTAACGTGAACATCTGGACATTTATTAACGTGAACATCTGGACATTTATTAACGTGAACATCTGGACATTTATTAACGTGAACATCTGGACATTTATTAACGTGAACATCTGGACATTTATTAACGTGAACATCTGGACATTTATTAACGTCAACATCTGGACATTTATTAACGTCAACATCTGGACATTTATTAACGTGAACATCTGGACATTTATTAATGAGAACATCTGGACATTTATTAACGTGAACATCTGGACGTTTATTAACATGAACATCTGGACATTTATTAACATGAACATCTGGACATTTATTAACATGAACATCTGGACAATTATTATTAATGTGAACATCTGGACATTTATTAACGTGAACATCTGGACATTTATTAACGTGAACATCTGGACATTTATTAACGTGAACATCTGGACATTTATTAACGTGAACATCTGGACATTTATTAACGTGAACATCTGGACATTTATTAACGTGAACATCTGGACATTTGTTAACGTCAACTGGACATTTATTAATGTGAACATCTGGACATTTATTAACGTGAACATCTGGACATTTGTTAACGTCAACTGGACATTTATTAACGTGAACATCTGGACATTTATTAACGTGAACATCTGGACATTTGTTAACGTCAACTGGACATTTATTAACGTGAACATCTGGACATTTATTAACGTGAACATCTGGACATTTATTAACGTGAACATCTGGACATTTATTAACGTGAACATCTGGACATTTATTAATGTGAACATCTGGACATTTGTTAATGTGAACATCTGGCCATTTATTAATGTGAACATCTGGACATTTATTATTAACGTGAACGTCTGGACATTTATTAACGTTAACATCTGGACATTTATTAACGTGAACATCTGGACAATTATTAACGTTAACATCTGGACATTTATTAACGTCAACTGGACATTTATTAACGTGAACATCTGGACATTTATTAACGTGAACATCTGGACATTTATTAACGTGAACATCTGGACATTTATTAACATGAACATCTGGACATTTATTAATGTGAACATCTGGACATTTATTAATGTGAACATCTGGACATTTATTATTAACGTGAACATCTGGACATTTATTAACGTGAACATCTGGACATTTATTAACGTGAACATCTGGACATTTATTAATGTGAACATCTGGACATTTGTTAATGTGAACATCTGGACATTTATTAACGTGAACATCTGGACATTTATTAACGTGAACATCTGGACATTTATTAACGTGAACATCTGGACATTTATTAACGTGAACATCTGGACATTTATTAACGTCAACTGGACATTTATTAACGTCAACTGGACATTTATTAACGTGAACTTCTGGACATTTACTAACGTGAACATCTGGACATTTATTAACGTGAACATCTGGACATTTATTAACGTGAACATCTGGACATTTATTAACGTGAACATCTGGACATTTATTAACGTGAACATCTGGACATTTATTAACGTGAACATCTGGAAATTTATTAACGTGAACATCTGGACATTTATTAACGTCAACTGGACATTTATTAACGTGAACATCTGGACATTTACTAACGTGAAAATCTGGACATTTATTAACGTGAACATCTTGATATTTACTCATCTTGATATTTACTAACGTGAACATCTGGACATTTACTAACGTGAACATCTGGACATTTATTAACATGAACATCTGGACATTTATTAACGTGAACATCTGGACATTTATTAACGTGAACATCTGGACATTTATTAACGTGAACATCTGGACATTTATTAATGTGAACATCTGGACTTTTATTAACGTCCACTGGACATTTATTAACGTCAACTGGACATTTATTAACGTCTACTGGACATTTATTAACATCAACTGGACTTTTATTAACGTCAACTGGACATTTATTAACGTCAACTGGACATTTATTAACGTCAACTGGACATTTATTAACATGAACATCTGGACATTTATTAACGTGAACATCTGGACATTTATTAACGTCAACTGGACATTTATTAACATCAACTGGACTTTTATTAACGTCAACTGGACATTTATTAACGTCTACTGGACATTTATTAACGTCAACTGGACATTTATTAACGTGAACATCTGGACATTTAGTAATGTGAACATCTGGACATTTATTATTAACGTGAACATCTGGACATTTATTAACGTGAACATCTGGACATTTATTAACGTGAACATCTGGACATTAATGTGAACATCTGGACATTTGTTAATGTGAACATCTGGACATTTATTAATGTGAACATCTGGACATTTATTATTAACGTGAACGTCTGGACATTTATTAACGTGAACATCTGGACATTTATTAACGTGAACATCTGGACATTTATTAACGTGAACATCTGGACATTTATTAACGTGAACATCTGGACATTTATTAACGTGAACATCTGGACATTTATTAACGTGAACATCTGGACATTTATTAACGTGAACATCTGGACATTTATTAACGTGAACATCTGGACATTTGTTAACGTCAACTGGACATTTATTAACGTGAACATCTGGACATTTATTAACGTGAACATCTGGACATTTATTAACGTGAACATCTGGACATTTATTAACGTGAACATCTGGACATTTATTAACGTGAACATCTGGACATTTATTAACGTGAACATCTGGACATTTATTAACGTCAACATCTGGACATTTATTAACGTCAACATCTGGACATTTATTAACGTGAACATCTGGACATTTATTAATGAGAACATCTGGACATTTATTAACGTGAACATCTGGACGTTTATTAACATGAACATCTGGACATTTATTAACATGAACATCTGGACATTTATTAACATGAACATCTGGACAATTATTATTAATGTGAACATCTGGACATTTATTAACGTGAACATCTGGACATTTATTAACGTGAACATCTGGACATTTATTAACGTGAACATCTGGACATTTATTAACGTGAACATCTGGACATTTATTAACGTGAACATCTGGACATTTGTTAACGTCAACTGGACATTTATTAATGTGAACATCTGGACATTTATTAACGTGAACATCTGGACATTTGTTAACGTCAACTGGACATTTATTAACGTGAACATCTGGACATTTATTAACGTGAACATCTGGACATTTGTTAACGTCAACTGGACATTTATTAACGTGAACATCTGGACATTTATTAACGTGAACATCTGGACATTTATTAACGTGAACATCTGGACATTTATTAACGTGAACATCTGGACATTTATTAATGTGAACATCTGGACATTTGTTAATGTGAACATCTGGCCATTTATTAATGTGAACATCTGGACATTTATTATTAACGTGAACGTCTGGACATTTATTAACGTTAACATCTGGACATTTATTAACGTGAACATCTGGACAATTATTAACGTTAACATCTGGACATTTATTAACGTCAACTGGACATTTATTAACGTGAACATCTGGACATTTATTAACGTGAACATCTGGACATTTATTAACGTGAACATCTGGACATTTATTAACATGAACATCTGGACATTTATTAATGTGAACATCTGGACATTTATTAATGTGAACATCTGGACATTTATTATTAACGTGAACATCTGGACATTTATTAACGTGAACATCTGGACATTTATTAACGTGAACATCTGGACATTTATTAATGTGAACATCTGGACATTTGTTAATGTGAACATCTGGACATTTATTAACGTGAACATCTGGACATTTATTAACGTGAACATCTGGACATTTATTAACGTGAACATCTGGACATTTATTAACGTGAACATCTGGACATTTATTAACGTCAACTGGACATTTATTAACGTCAACTGGACATTTATTAACGTGAACATCTGGACATTTATTAACGTGAACATCTGGACATTTATTAACGTGAACATCTGGACATTTATTAACGTGAACATCTGGACATTTATTAACGTGAACATCTGGACATTTATTAACGTGAACATCTGGACATTTATTAACGTGAACATCTGGACATTTATTAACGTGAACATCTGGACATTTATTAACGTCAACTGGACATTTATTAACGTGAACATCTGGACATTTACTAACGTGAAAATCTGGACATTTATTAACGTGAACATCTTGATATTTACTCATCTTGATATTTACTAACGTGAACATCTGGACATTTACTAACGTGAACATCTGGACATTTATTAACATGAACATCTGGACATTTATTAACGTGAACATCTGGACATTTATTAACGTGAACATCTGGACATTTATTAACGTGAACATCTGGACATTTATTAATGTGAACATCTGGACTTTTATTAACGTCCACTGGACATTTATTAACGTCAACTGGACATTTATTAACGTCTACTGGACATTTATTAACATCAACTGGACTTTTATTAACGTCAACTGGACATTTATTAACGTCAACTGGACATTTATTAACGTCAACTGGACATTTATTAACATGAACATCTGGACATTTATTAACGTGAACATCTGGACATTTATTAACGTCAACTGGACATTTATTAACATCAACTGGACTTTTATTAACGTCAACTGGACATTTATTAACGTCTACTGGACATTTATTAACGTCAACTGGACATTTATTAACGTGAACATCTGGACATTTATTAACGTGAACATCTGGACATTTATTAACGTGAACATCTGGACATTTATTAACGTGAACATCTGGACATTTATTAACGTGAACATCTGGACATTTATTAACGTGAACATCTGGACATTTATTAACGTGAACATCTGGACATTTATTAACGTGAACATCTGGACATTTATTAACGTCAACTGGACATTTATTAACGTCAACTGGACATTTATTAACGTCAACTGGACATTTATTAACGTGGTCAACTGGACATTTATTAACGTGAACATCTGGACATTTATTAATGTCAACTGGACATTTATTAACGTCTACTGGACATTTATTAACGTGAACATCTGGACATTTATTAACGTCAACTGGACATTTATTAACGTGAACATCTGGACATTTATTAACGTGAACATCTGGACATTTATTAACGTGAACATCTGGACATTTATTAACGTCAACTGGACATTTATTAACGTCAACTGGACATTTATTAACGTGAAAATCTGGACATTTATTAACGTGAACATCTGGACATTTATTAACTTGAACATCTGGACATTTATTAACGTGAACATCTGGACATTTATTAACGTGAACATCTGGACATTTATTAACGTCAACTGGACATTTATTAACGTGGTCAACTGGACATTTATTAACATGGTCAACTGGACATTTATTAACGTGGTCAACTGGACATTTATTAATGTCAACTGGATATTTATTAACGTCAACTGGACATTTATTAACGTGAACATCTGGAAATTTATTAACGACAACTGGACATTTATTAACGTGAACATCTGGACATTTATTAACGTGAACATTTGGACATTTATTAACGTGAACATCTGGACATTTATTAACGTAAACTGGACATTTATTAACGTAAACTGGACATTTATTAACGTGGTCAACTGGACATTTATTAACGTGAACATCTGGACATTTATTAATGTCAACTGGACATTTATTAACGTCAACTGGACATTTATTAACGTGAACATCTGGACATTTATTAACGTGAACATCTGGACATTTATTAACGTCAATTGGACATTTATTAACGTCAACTGGACATTTATTAACGTGAACATCTGGACATTTATTAACGTGAACATCTGGACATTTATTAACGTGAACATCTGGACATTTATTAACGTCAACTGGACATTTATTAACGTGAACATCTGGACATTTATTAACGTGAACATCTGGACATTTATTAACGTGAACATCTGGACATTTATTAACGTGAACATCTGGACATTTATTAACGTGAACATCTGGACATTTATTAACGTCAACTGGACATTTATTAACGTCAACTGGACATTTATTAACGTGAACATCTGGACATTTATTAACGTCAACTGGACATTTATTAACGTCAACTGGACATTTATTAACGTGAACATCTGGACATTTATTAACGTCAACTGGACATTTATTAACGTGAACATCTGGACATTTATTAACGTGAACATCTGGACATTTATTAACGTCAACTGGACATTTGACCTCGTTCATGATGAAGCGTCCATTTTGTTTCCTGTCCTGCAGGTCCAAGAGGCCCCGCAGACCTTCCATCAGTGACACCCAGGACCACCTGAACCTCAGAGTCCGGGTCCTGGAGGACTCCCAGACCCAGGTGCTCTCCAACATCGGTACGCCTCCGTCACTCCAGATGTTTTGTGGTTTAAATGATCTTTTGTTGTGGTCAGCCTAAGGCTCACGTGTCATGATGCTGCTGTCGCTCAGTGGACGAATCGTCTCGTGAAGAATCTTTAGATGTTTGAGTTCAGCTCTTCAGAAACTGTTCTCTTTCAAACATCTGGCTCTGCTCCGTCTTCCTGTGCTCCTTCTAGCTAAAGTCCTGCCGTTGTCAGGCTTTCAGCTAGCGTGTTGCTTCTTTTAGCTTTTAGCTCTTGTTTGTAGAATAGAATAGAATACTGTATATCTTTATTGGCATCATCATTGCACTGGGGCACAAAAACATCGCAGTTGACGTACACCCGTCCTTGAGATGGGGGCGAGTGCGCGCATCCGCAGCAGTAATTAAACCGCGCCACCACAATCTTAGATATGAAAAAAAGGAAGGTAACATGAGGATAATCAATGGTATTACAAAAAAGATCTATCACATTTTGTCTTACAGGACACCATATGATACAGCAAAAAACTCTACCAGCAAGTAGGGGTGGGCGATATATCGAATATACTCGATATATCGCGATATTTTAAATGTACGATGGTTAAAAGTGTTATATCGTGTATATCGAGGATCCTCCTGCTGTCGCGCGGGCGCCCACTCGCCCCCCTCCTTCCTGCAGGCTGCAGGAGGACGGAGCTTCAGAGACTCAGCACAGCGCTGCACGCTGCTGAGGGGGAAAAACAATGTTCTTTCTGAGCTAGTTTGGATTAAATTGTCAGATGAGGGCATAAAAAATGTTTTTGTAGACGATGCTGAAAATAGTCCCGAAGAAAGGTCCGAACTACGAATCTTTTTCACCATTTAAACAGCGGAGTGGAGCATGATGAAACAGCAGAACCAAGTGTTTTTCCAGCTGCTGCTTCATTAAAACAAACCACGGGTCTGAGCTCATTTAGTCATGCGTGCACCGCAGAGAGAGGTGGAGACATTATTAAATCAGCATTTTATCATTATCGCTAAAGACACGGTCCTTAGCGGCTAACAAGATGGCTAACGCGTTAGCGTCTTCTTCCACAGCTGAGACTAACCGTGTCTTTAGCGATACAGCTGATTTAATAATGTCTCCACCTCTCGGTTCACGTTTCTGAGTGGAGGCTGTCGTGTTTTTACACAAGGATTCAATGCGACACTTTGTAGAGCAACTTTAGAGAACGTCTTCGTGAACCCGGAAACAACCCCCTGACCCTTTCACAATAAAACCGGATACAGTACACAGAGGCTCACATTTACTGCAGTACTGTGATAAATCTGTTCTTGTTCAGAGGTTTTGCAGACATTGCCTGAACTTGGCACAGTTTGAAACTTGTGCACATTTTGTGGTTTGTTGTTAAAAATTACTAGCACATGCAAATAGTTGAGAGTTGTTACCTGTGACTGTTCTGGGTCAGTAAATTTTATGGCCACTGTTTACACTTTTGTTTTTGTATTTTAAAGGCCTTAAATGTTTTGATTTAATATTTTTTTAATGTTAAAAGCACAAGAGCACCTTTTTAAGTTTAAATTATTTATTCTTCCTTTTTGCTTGAAGTACTTTTTATTTATGTGTGCAATTGATGGTTAAAATAAAATATTTAAGTTTGTTCAAATTTAGTGTTGACATTTTTTAATCAATTTTGAATCATTTTTTCATTGATTTTGGAGATATCGCGATATATATCGTGTATCGTGATATAGCCAAAAAATATCGCGATATAATATTTTCCTCATATCGCCCAGCCCTACCAGCAAGCAACAGTTAAGACAAATCACATTTATTCATTTGAGCTTGTTTGTAGCTTTAGCTCAGTTTCTTGGTTCGGCGCTCAGCGTTTTCTGTCTTTTCACAGAAAATTCATTTTTTCTGCTTCAGTTCTTTTTTGGTTTGAAACAAATGTTTAAATAAAGGTTGAATGAATCAAAAAAAAGTTGGTATTGAGTCTGGATGAACCCTCGTCCACGCACTCTTTCTGCTCAGATCATTTATTTTTGTCTTCTTCTCGTCTGGTTGTGAGGCTCAGGTGGAGCTTTGACCCAAACTGAGACCTCAGTGTTTCCTGAGTGTTGCTCCGGTAGCAGCAGGTGATGTGTTGGTTCAGTTTCCTGAGTGTTGCTCCGGTAGCAGCAGGTGAGGTGTTGGTTCAGTTTCCTGAGTGTTGCTCCGGTAGCAGCAGGTGAGGTGTTGGTTCAGTTTCCTGAGTGTTGCTCCGGTAGCAGCAGGTGAGGTGTTGGTTCAGTTTCCTGAGTGTTGCTCCGGTAGCAGCAGGTGAGGTGTTGGTTCAGTTTCCTGAGTGTTGCTCCGGTAGCAGCAGGTGAGGTGCTAGTTCAGTTTCCTGAGTGTTGCTCCGGTAGCAGCAGGTGAGGTGTTGGTTCAGAACATGGACTCCACCTGATGACGGTGTTTTTACTCCTGACACAAACAGAGTTGGTTCCTGAGTGAATTATTGACACTTGTTGTTGTTACGACCCGTTAGGACCAAAACATACAAAGTGGACACTGACACAGAAAAAGAATTAAAACAAATTTTATTCAACTAAAACTAAAGCCACTCCAAGCTGGTAAGGTCCTCCCAGGCTTCTCACCAGGACTGGAGCGTCCTCTCCTGGATCAGCGTCCAAAGGAAAAGAAATAATAAAAAGTTCAAAGGAATGGTGGACCGGTGAGTGTGGCCAAAAATAATAAAACGCCACTCAGGTTGACCGTCGTGTCTCCCCAGGCAACGATCTACCTTACCAAAAAGTCCCTCTAAACAAACAAAACACGAGAACTGGACTACCTACACCCACACAGTCAAAAGTACAAAATAAAATAAAAAAGAGAAAAAAGGTAACAGTCCCTCACTGTTAACCTCAGTTGTCCCCTTCTTGGACAACTGTACAGACACTGCCCTCAGTGTCTCCAAAATTAACTCAAACAGGCCTCAGTGGCACAGGCCCACACTTCCTAAGTTTAGGCCAATGTTTTAACTGGCTCTTAAGGAGCCTCAACCCATACAGAACTCTAATAAAACTACTAGAGTCCTGACAAGCTCACCAGCTCGTCTAAAACTCCGAACAGGAGCAAACCATAAACTGTCAGGGAGAGTGGAGATCTCCCAATGTTCACACAATACAGCTCAGAAGCTGTCAATCAACACTCAGTTGTTTGTAAGTGTATCTTCAGCAGTTCCAGTGAACCTTAGCTGACATCTGGTGTCTTCCACACCAGCCTCTACTTGATTAACAAACCCTATTGTATCAAGCTTTTCACCACACACAACTCTAGCAAACACTAGAGCTGTGACAAGAGCACCCTTGCTCTACAGGAGCTGTTTAAACAGCACCAAACCTCAAGAGCTTTTGCTCACACAAACTAGCATGAGAGCTCAACATTCAGTGATCAGAGTGGGTGGAGAACACTCTGGAACACACACACATGCAGCATACAACTGCTTTGATCAAAACTTGGTTTTTACCTGCAACAGGATTCCAAGTAGTTCCAACAAGCACCCTTGCTTGCGTCCACCAACCTCAGTTGGCAATCTCAACCTCACATCAGTAAGGCTCCAGACTACTCAGGTCTCAGCTCATACTATTTAAAAGGCTGAGAGCAAACAGGTGTTTCACCTGAGCTAATCAAGCCTGATTAAGCTGAGTGAGAAAAAAAAGTGCTTCTCAACAGGCTGCTGGTCTTTCAGCAGACTTGCAGCCAACCTAAATACAATAATGATGTTTTAAAAAACTCTGTGCACCCTCAGGTACATAACACCCCCACCGAAAGTTATTTTGTATGGGGGTGATGTGTATGTTAGGGGAAACATCACACATCCACCCATACAAAAAAAACAAGAGGGTTAAAAATGTAGCGGTCATACCACCTAAATGGACTAAAAACATAATTAAAAAAACGGTCACACCACCTAAATGGACTAAAAACATCATTTAAAAAACTAGTCCATAAAACCGCTAACATTTATTCTACAGTCACACTCAAAAAGTTTTAAAACCATACAAGCGACGCTTGTCTAAGTTTACCCTGAAAAGCTTTTTATTAGCCATAGACCCCAAACAAAAACTAACACCACAGTTAATGGTGCCAGCGTGTGACTGAATACTGGTCTTGACAGTCAGGGGGGATCTGTCCTCATTCTCTGCACTGGACAGCATCCCTGTTTCAGCTTCAACAGCTCTGCTCTCAGTCACACTGTAAGCACAGAGACAGTTAGACTCAGAATCATGTGCAATGTGCTCAATGTAAGGTTGCAGCACCTCACATTTCACAGACAGCAAAAATGCATTTTCTGCTGCACTTTTAGTCAGTTGCACATGAATTGTTTTGTTTGCCTTCACCTTCTTTGAGATTTTCAGGTCCTCTCCTGACTGAACTAGGAGATGTTCAGTTCCAAACAGCAGATGGAGACTGTTTTCCATGTCAATGTTGTCTTCTTTCTGAAGATCAATCTGCTGTTGTCTAGACAACAGAAGTTTTGCTTCATCTACTTCAGTTACACTCACTTCCGTTTTTACAGGAAATGTTTGAGTTTCATTGTTCATCATGAAACTATTGCTTAAGTCGACATCATCATAAACTCCATCATTGTTTTTAGCAGGAGCTACAGAAGAATACAAAGAAACAGGAGGAACTGTTTCTTCTGGGTCCTCAGTCAGGTTCAATGGGATTTCCTCTGCTTCAGAACTGAATAAAAAACATTCACACAGGTTAATGTCATGTTCCTTCAGCTCATCAAAGTTCTTCAAATCCCCATCTGGCTTAACTGGAATTTGTTCAGGTTCAGTTTCATATTTAGTTTCAAGTTCTTTTTCAAGAAATAAGAAGAAACTGTCACCCAAATTGATGTCATCCTCAATTTTCTCCTCCTGAAGACGATGTTCTTGTGGCGCCATCTCCTGTAGAAGTGTGAGAGGCTCACCTTCTTGAGTGCAAGGCTCTGGTGTCGCCTTTAGATGACACACTGTAGAACATGAATGTTGCTTTTCCAGTTGCTTTTTCAGTTCAGCTTTGAGCCTCAACACTCTCAACTCCTTCTGCAACTTCAGTATGTTTTGTTCACGAGCAACTTGAAGTCTTTGTCGTTCAATTTCCTCTTGTTCCCACAGACGCTCCTTTTCCTCCAAAGCAGCTTTACGTCTTTGTTGTTCTAGTTCCTGTTCTTTTAAGAAAGTCTGATGTTTAAGTTGCAATTCCCTTTTGGCAGTTTCAAGCTGTCGTTCTTGTTCCTGCTTTATTAAAAAGAGTTCATGTTTTTGTTTTTCTATTAAAGCAGCTTGCTCTTGCTCAAGAGCAGATCGCTCATCTTCAAGCTTCTTTCTCTCCATGGCAATCAAACGTTCTCTTTCCTCCTCCTTTTCTCTCAAACGCCGTTGCTCATTCATCTCAGGAAATATCCCAAGCTGTTTTAATTCATAAAACAGTGCCCACTCTAACCATCCATCATCAGCAAATTTTCTGACATCAATGTTAAAATGGTTTGCTACCCTTAGCTTTTGTTCTATTGTGCAGTCTACAAAGACTTGCACTGTGGGCTGTTCAAGAAAACTCTTTAAGTTGAAAGCCATGTTGTTGAGAAAAACAGTAAACAGTTTATTTTTCTTTTTTTTAAACAGTTTACCCAAACAGCTCACCATCAAGTGTTCAGCACACAGATGACAGTGAACCAAAACACAAATGTCCTACTGCCCTTGAACGTACCACAAGTAACAGCAGCACACACACAACTGATAGTACTCTGCAATCAGCACCAAAGAGAAGCTTCAGCCAGCTTCAAACTGCTGGAGTCAAGTCCTTCACAAACTTGATGACTAAATTTTTTTTTTAAGTTCATGTTTTGAAAAGCCCCCAAATAAATGTGAACAGAAAAACTGTTCAACCTAGCAAACACCATTAGGTGTGTCAGCTATGCACCGCATAGAACACACAAAACACAGCTCAAGGCTATTTGTGAAACTGCTTGTCACAAACACTGTGTTTTAACTAAATCTAGCTTAGCAACGAGCCCCCATTAAATATTTAAGCTCCAAGCTCAAATATAGCACAGCAGGTGCACAGAACAAACAAGCAGCTTACCACTACACAAACTAGCTCATGCAAATCCAACACAACTCCTAAACTAGCTTGTTCATTCATATCCCGGACAAATCCTAAACTAACCAGGCTCGTTCATTCATATCCCGGACGAGCTGCCATTTTATATGTTACGACCCGTTAGGACCAAAACATACAAAGTGGACACTGACACAGAAAAAGAATTAAAACAAATTTTATTCAACTAAATGGTAAAATGGTAAATGGAGCTTATTTATATAGCGCTTTCCAACCCCCTGTGAGGAGCCCTAAAGTGCTTTACAATACCAGCCATCCACCCATTCATTCACACATTCATGCACCGGTAGTGGTAGCCTGCCTTGCAAGGCGCCATCCAGACCTACCGGGAGCAACTCGGGGTTAAGTGTCTTGCCCAAGGACACAACGACACATGGTGGGCGGACGTGGGATTCGAACCTCCAACCTTCCGATCGGGGGACGACTGCCATTACCACTACACCACGGCCACCCCAACTAAAACTAAAGCCACTCCAAGCTGGTAAGGTCCTCCCAGGCTTCTCACCAGGACTGGAGCATCCTCTCCTGGATCAGCGTCCAAAGGAAAAGAAATAATAAAAAGTTTAAAGGAATGGTGGACCGGTGAGTGTGGCCAAAAATAATAAAACGCCACCCAGGTTGACCCAATCCTATACAGGACCGTCGTGTCTCCCCAGGCAACGATCTACCTTACCAAAAAGTCCCTCTAAACAAACAAAACACGAGAACTGGACTACCTACACCCACACAGTCAAAAGTACAAAATAAAATAAAAAAGAGAAAAAAGGTAACAGTCCCTCACTGTTAACCTCAGTTGTCCCCCTCTTGGACAACTGTACAGACACTGCCCTCAGTGTCTCCAAAATTAACTCAAACAGGCCTCAGTGGCACAGGCCCACACTTCCTAAGTTTAGGCCAATGTTTTAACTGGCTCTTAAGGAGCCTCAACCCATACAGAACTCTAATAAAACTACTAGAGTCCTGACAAGCTCACCAGCTCGTCTAAAACTCCGAACAGGAGCAAACCATAAACTGTCAGGGAGAGTGGAGATCTCCCAATGTTCACACAATACAGCTCAGAAGCTGTCAATCAACACTCAGTTGTTTGTAAGTGTATCTTCAGCAGTTCCAGTGAACCTTAGCTGACATCTGGTGTCTTCCACACCAGCCTCTACTTGATTAACAAACCCTATTGTATCAAGCTTTTCACCACACACAACTCTAGCAAACACTAGAGCTGTGACAAGAGCACCCTTGCTCTACAGGAGCTGTTTAAACAGCACCAAACCTCAAGAGCTTTTGCTCACACAAACTAGCATGAGAGCTCAACACTCAGTGATCAGAGTGGGTGGAGAACACTCTGGAACACACACACATGCAG
>JBBPBX010033515.1:16605-33208 GCA_038048925.1 Garcialebias charrua
AATTTTTGAATCACAAACTACTGTGGTTATTGATTGGATCGGATCAGATTTAATATTAAGGGCGTGTCCAGAAACTGGCTCACTGACTTCACCGAGAACACCATGACTGGACTCCCAGCCTACCTTGCTCAAAATAAACATTCGAGGGGCTTAAAAAACTATGGCACTGAATGAGGGCTATGCACTGGACTTTTATCTGAACAAAAGACACCACAAAGACTTTCACAAAGAACTGTCAGAACACTGTCATCAAACACAAATGGCCAGGATATGCGGTCCGGGTGTGAAGGATCGATGATGAACAAAGATCTCACCCAGAAACAATGATCTCACTGGATGCTGTGACAAGAGGGAGCTGAACAGGTTCTCCAGAAAGACAAAGAGAACAGGTCTTGAAGTCAACCACGCCAACTGTCCAGCAAAAGGTCATGCCCCCCGTATGGATCTGTGAAGATCTGTCAATGCCCTGGTATCGTGTTTCAAAACTGCAGTCTGCTATGATTAATTTTTTTAAGGAAACACATATGCTCATGATATGGCCTGCTAGAGCAAGGCCACAAGATTCTTAGTTTATATTGTACTTATGTGGGTCTGACGACTTATTTTTCCGCTTCCTGTAACTCCGTGATGAAACAGAGATAATGATCCCAGCTCATAACCCTGAAACAAGTTAATATTTATATTTTTTGTTTTTTGCAGATTAAAATTGTGTCTCCACAGACATTCAATGTTTTGTGGAGCTGAAGGAAGGATAGCAGATTATCCTTGACGGGAGTGCATTTTGGTTGGTCTGGTTTTCCACAAAGGAATTGATTAAGACATTTTTAGAACAATTTTTATAGCTTTATGCTTGAGATCTTAGAATTGTTTATACCATACCACTTTATTTATAGAGCACTTAGGCTGACGCAGGGCCAATCAAGGTGCTGTACAATAGAAACAAGCCAAGCAGACAGGAAAACAAAACAAAAACAAAAACAAAACAAAATATATAGAAATAACAACAGAAACTAGCTAAAATAGTGAACAGTGTATATTACAGAGAGGATCAAAACAAAGCACATCATGTTAAAGGTAAGAGAATAGAAGTGGGTTTTTAATCGAGACTTAAAGACTGTGAGTGAGGGACTGCCTCTGGTGTCACCACGACCCATCACAGGTATTTTTGAGTCCTTGAAGAATGTCACTGGCCCTTTAGGCTTAAATGGGGAGCCATTTCCCCTCGGTCTAAAAACACGAGAAGAGTCAGCATGGGTTAGTCTAGATCTGTCAACCGTAGGTGATTTTTCATAGATGGGACGCTCAACACTGAATTTGTGGGTTAACACATATTCATCCACCATAACTGCAGCTTTAGAAGCCTCAGTAATTTTATGTTCATTCAAATAAGTGGCTACCCGGTCTGGCAGGCCCTTCTTAAAATCTTCTAACAAAATCAGCTGTTTAAGCTGGTCGAAATCCATCACAGAGCTCGCAGCACACCAACGATCAAAAATGACTTCTTTTTCTCTCATGTAATCAGTATAAGTTTGGTTCTCCAATTTGCTTAATTTTCTGAACTTCTGTCTGTACGCTTCTGGAACCAGTTCATAAGCTCGCAATATAGCATCTTTTATGATTTTATAATTACAACTGTCCATCACTGAAAGAGACGCATACGCATCTTGGGCTCTTCCTGTTAATTTACTTTGTAGTAATATCGGCCATACGTTTTCTGGCCATTTCATAGAACTTGCCACCTTTTCAAATAGTATAAAATATTTATCAACGTCACTTTCATTAAAAGATGGTACAAGAGACACATTCCTACTCACATCAAAATCACGACCGGATGGCTGAGAAGGAGTTTTTCCTCGTTCCAACTCCTTCATACGCAGTTCGAGCTCCAACTCCATTTTACGCTGTTCAAAAAAAGCTCTTTTTCCCTCAGAGCGGTTTGTTGCTCCAACTCTGCTTTCCTCACGACAGCTTCTGACTCAGCTTTTCTGGCATCAGATTCCATTCGGCGTAATTCTAATTCTAACTCCTTTAGGCACACATCTTTGTCCACTTCACCATACTTTCGAATATCCTCATAACGTTTTGGGGACGTTGTTTCATGCAGAACCTCCATCTGAACTAACGCAGCGATCAGTTCACGTTCAACCGTTTCTCTCCTGGTGCGTTTATCCACAGAGACATCATAAAACTCTGCCACCCTCAATAACTGCTCCTTTGTGCAGTTATCGAGAACTTCCACTGTGGGGCTTTTTGCAAAACTATCAAAATCAAAATCCATGATGATAGTCACAAACACGAACTCTACGGCTGTTACTTACAACAAGGATAATAAAAATCCCTGCTGCCCTGAACGTAGCACGAGCAAACTCCCACACCCACACAGCTGCGTACTATGGCACAATCAACAGGTGCTCAGCGAACATGAGCTGACTAAAAGACTCTCAAGTGCAGAAACACTCCGACAAGTTTGTCCTGTGCAGACAAACAGACGAGCAAACAACTCAAAAACACAGCACCTCCCCAACAGCGCTACAAACTCACAGCTCCTCACAAAACCAGCACAAACACTAATCCAGATCCTGGACGAGCCATCCAATAAATATGTTACGACCGGTGAGGATCAAAACACATTTAAAGGACGTAGGACACAAGAAAAAGGTTTAACAGAATTTTATTTACTAAACTAAAGACTTCAGCAGCAGTGGAACCACCACCGGCTTCTCCTGGCATCTCACGTCACACTAAAAAAAAAGAAAGTTCAACTGAGAGATGGGTTGGGGGAAAAGCGGCTAAAATCAAAATAAGGCTGCCCAACAGAGCCAACTCCTATAGAGCCGTTGAACCCTGTTGGACAGCGGGCTAACTGCACCAAAACTCTAGGCCTATTTGAAGGAACTAAAGCGAAAACAGGACTACCGCTTTACCCCAACCAGAAAGTTATAAAAGTAAATGTATGCTAAGAAAAAAAGAGAAAAGAGACAAAAACAAGGAACATGAGCCCACACAGCTGTCTCCAGAAGACAGCTCTCCTGAGCCCTGAGCCCAGAACCCTCAACAGCTCAGGCCCTTCTCTAGGTAGCTCCAACCAACACTCTCAAAAGATGAGAGCACCAACGACCTCTCTAAACGAGAGAACCAGTGCTCCTTAGAGCTCCAACCAACACTCTCAAAAGATGAGAGCACCAACGACCTCTCTAATATGAAAGAGATCACTACAACCAGGGAGGGTGGAGGAAACTCCCAGTTTTACAAACAAACATCTGTAGGTTCACCTGATGAATGTTCAAACAACAATAAGTACACAGCAGGCTTAATTTACCAACCTGTACTCTCAAATGTCCTCTAACAATCCAAACCTCCACATGAAAGCTAAGCACACAGTGGTCAGGGTGGGTGAAGGACACTCCTGAACACACACATATATGCAGCCTGCAGCTGCCTTCAATAAACTTGGTTTACCTTCCAAAAAAGGCTCTCAAGTTGCTCCAACAAGCTCCTGCTTGCATCCACCAACCTTAGTTGGCCATCACATAACCTCCACACTGTTCTGGCTTTTGCCTTCAGCTTATAAAAGGGAGCCAGCAGGTGTTTGCAGCTCAGCCAATCAAGCCTGATTAGCTGAGTAAAAAAAGTGCAGTAGGAGGCTGCAAACTGCAGGTGACCTAAACTGAGGTTTAATTTTTTTTTTCATTTAATCCCTTCAGGATACATAACAACCATAGATATACGGTAGGATCTGATGTCGTATATCTCTGTATCCTTCACATGTACTTATACTTATATTTCCGGATATTCCCGGAAATGGACCGTAATGATCCTTAAAAAATCCCAAAATCCGGATACTTATCTTTGGCAGGCCCTTGACGAATAACAGCCACATTTATTTTGGATCTGCCGAAGATAAGTATCCAGATTTTGGGATTTTTTTAAGGATCATTGCAGTTCATTTCCGGGAATATCCGAACACAGATCCTTCCGTATATCTATGGTTTTAGTGCATAGGATCTGGAGGTGAAATTTAGTTCTTCAGATTGGCTCAAGATCTGCAGAGGAACTTTTCCTCAATGTACCTCTATTTCTATACATGAACAAAATTTTAAATTCTTTTACAGATCTTACTATACCCCTGTTCGTCTTCAGAGAATGTTCCCTGACCGCTCCAACTTGTGCTGCAAATGTTTGAAGCATAGAGGTACTTTTCTCCACCTGTTCTGGTCATGTGACTTACTGCAGACCTTTTGGAAGGGAATCCATTCAGTGACTGAAAAGGTTTTGGGTGGTTGCTTTGCTTTATCTCCTATATTTTATCTCTTAAATGTTTCCCCTAATCATTTGGATGCACAGTCTAAATCTTTGTTTACAATTCTTTGCTTTCTAGCTAAGAAGTGTATTTTGTTACAATGGGTTTCACCACATCCCCCCACAGTAAACATGTGGCTCATGCAGCTATCTGTCATCCTTCCTTTAAGGCCGAGATACACTTGAGCGTTCTCACGATACGCCTATACGCAACGTACGTACGTCAAGGCAAAAGCGTAACCCCGCGTAGCCCCTAAGGGCACATACGCGCAAAGCTTTTTTTTTTACGTCCGCGTGCGCGATGCGCGGTGTCTGACCATAAACTTCCCCGGCGCCGGACTGTTTTGTATGTTACACAAATGAAATAAATTCCCCTTCTTTATCGCTGATCGGGCCTTTTCTTTTGTTTTTTTGCCTAAAGTCAAGTAATCACTTCTTCCTCCGTTCACTCCATGAATGAAATGAATGAATTCAGGTCCTACCTGGGTGTGCAATGTTTTAAATATCCCTGGTGGGCTGTGTGCTGCAGGAAAAGCACTCCCTGTTATTATTTTTATTTCTGAGAAAACTTTTTATAACATATATAGTAGAAACACCGTATCAGAACACCGCCGCGGTCTTCAACGAGCTACATGAGCTGACTGAAAGCTGTCAATCATTTCAGTAGGCGTGTCAGCAAGTGACCAATCAGCGAGCTCAGTTGAGTCCCCTCCGTGCGCAGCTGCTCATATTACAACAAGGAGATCGCGAGCGTTTGAAAGCTGATAGTTTCTGAAGTATAGCAGCAAAACACATGCGCACAAAATGCGCGCGTAGAGTGGCGTACCTGAGGACGCTCAGGTGTATTTCAGGCTTTAGAAAAGCTGACCCATGATCTTAATCACAAATTGGACGCATTTCTGACATTATGGGGTCCTTTTGAGTCTTTCCTGCTTGGTTCCTAGGATTTTAGTATTTAACTATGTTTTAGAGCTCTATTTGTTCTTGCTGTTTTTTATTTTTATTTTTTATCTATTCTTTGTTATTGCTGTTCCTCGTTTATTTTGATGGCTGTAAGGTGATATCGACTGGAGGAAGAGTCTGAGACCTCAATTCTTGTTTATGTGGAGTATTTTGTTGTAGTTCTGTTTTTGTATGTGTGTGTGTGTGTGTGTGTGTATATATGTAGACAGCACAGGGTTTTTCTTGTTTTTTGTGTGTTGTAAATAATTGAAAATCAATAAAAAAAATAAAAATAAAAACTCAGGAGTACGTCTACTATTAAGTCAGCTAAGAAATATATTTTTTAAGCGTTTATTTAGCTAAATTTAAAGAAAGAAAGCGTCCGGTCTGACCCGCCTGGCGCCTGCATAAAAATCGGCAAACTTTTTTTTTTTAATCCAGCTGATTTGAACATTTCGTTAAAGGTCCACCGACATGATTTTTTTACTATTCATAAAATTGCTCAATATATATATATTTTATCATTTAAATATGTTCTTTTATGCAAACAAAATGATAAATCACTTTAATTTTGCTTTAAAAGTGATTTTGAACTTCAAGCCGTGTTTAATCATGGGAAATCTGATTACACCCGAACGCACCATCTGTGATGTCACACTGGGCAGAGCTCTGGGCTTGTCACAGTGCGCAGGTATGAGCAGCTCGACATGAAGGTAAGTCTGATACAGCATCAGACCTAAATTAGATCCTGTTGTTTCTTGTTCCATCACCCAAACTATTTTCTGCTTCCCAAAATGAAGACAAATAGCTCAAATCTTCACATAGATTGCTAAATTCGTCGGGTTTTAAATGGTCCGCTATTAAAGGTTCAGTATGTAGCTTTTTTTATAAACATATTTCTTCTCTCTGTCACTATTTTTTGACAGAGTGATGTTAAACAGGTAATCTTTGAGAAATACTATATTCCTCTGGCGTCTCCCGGTGGTTAAAATAGCATTTATAAAAACCAGAGCGGCCCGTGTTTAACCAGCCAATAAAAACAGAGTTATTTTCATGAACGAGCTCCCCCCGCCCTTCCCCCCGCCTCTCCCAGCTGCTGCGCGCATCCGCGCACGTTCCCGTAGTAGCTGTTTCAAAATGGCGGAGGTGGGTAGCGAGAGCTTTGGGTGCTCAAAGGATTGCAAAGCGATGCAGAGTTAGCAACATTTCTGCTTGAAAAGTAAGTGTCTTTGCTTGAATCATGTGTTACAGGCCCAGCCTTTACCTAGAGAGGGTGGTAGAGAGCTACGAGAGGGGCGGGTAGAAGAAGAGAGTGTGTGTGTGTTAGCTTGAGAGCCTGTAGCTGTGCAGTTCGTGAGTTGTGGTTGTCGTTGCCATCAATAGGAATAAAGTTCAGCAAGCTTTCATCTGCCTCCTTGTTTTGCCGCCAACAGAGCAGAATCTATATGGGTTTGTTACCAGCCAAACGAGCTGAAATATAACAAAAAGGTAACATGTGATAGCGCAAATGCCATGATATTATCTACAACAGGCTAAAACCGTTTTCCGGCCTACAGCTGACGTGATGCTAATGGTAGCAGCTAACTCATTCAACCTCAGTATTGTTTCGATACGTACATTTAGTTATCCTAACTTATTGTATTGTGGATCAGCAAGCAGATATGATGAAAGTACTGTAACTGCGCTGTCTGTGTAAGAGAGGCATGATCACAACAACTAGCAATTAGCATATTGTCTGCAGATCATTTGGTGTTCAAAATCGAAAAGTCTGTTAGTTCTACTACACAATAAATGTTGTTGATGCATACATGTCAACCTCTTTGGACGTTTACCTGTATAAAGGGCCTCAAAAATCATTAATTTTTGGAATAAAATCTGTAAAACTGGCGGTGGGGTGGACGAGTTTGTCTGCTGCGGACATGAGCAGGATGAAAGGAGAGCGTAAAAAGTTCAAATTTTACTTCTAGCAGCAGAACAGGATGGAAGATGGCTGTTTGATGCTATTTTTTAAATCATCCTACATGCTTTGATATGTTAGATAAATTTGTCATTGTGTGATAAATGTGTTGAAAAGAATATGTGATTATTGTTTGAACTACATTATATGTTTTTATGCAGAGATGATGACTTTGGGGAAGGTCTGAGAAGTACAGTAGTGAATTTGGGGAGACTCCCATTCAGGTTTTGGAAACAAGGTAAGTAAGGGGAAACTGTATTTATGTCAAGATTATTTTATGGTTTGCACTGCAACTAATATAACTACGGAAGCGTATTGCTGACACCTGGAGAAATTTTTTTGGGGGGGCTTATGTAGTAATAATGTGATACGTATCAAGTAATAACGTGATACGTATCAAGTAATTACTTGATACGTATCACGTTATTACTTGATACGTATCACGTTATTACTTGATACGTATCAAGTAATTACTTGATACGTATCACGTTATTACTTGATACGTATCACGTTATTACTTGATACGTATCACGTTATTACTTGATACGTATCACGTTATTACTTGATACGTATCACGTTATTACTTGATACGTATCACGTTATTACTTGATACGTATCACGTTATTACTTGATACGTATCACGTTATTACTTGATACGTATCACGTTATTACTTGATACGTATCACGTTATTACTTGATACGTATCACGTTATTACTTGATACGTATCACGTTATTACTTGATACGTATCACGTTATTACTTGATACGTATCACGTTATTACTTGATACGTATCAAGTAATTACTTGATACGTATCACGTTATTACTTGATACGTATCACGTTATTACTTGATATTATCACGTTATTACTTGATACGTATCACGTTATTACTTGATACGTATCACGTTATTACTTGATACGTATCACATAATTACTTGATAAGTATAGATGTCCATCCACATGGTATCAGCACCATTAGCCAGATGGAGCTCAGTCTCTGCAATGAAGTCCTCCTGGTCCTCAAACACCTCAATCCATGCATGTGTCCTCCTACTGCTGTGATCTTTTACAAACATGTTTCTGTTCTCAAGGACTTATTTCAGTTTACAGCTACAAGAGTTTGATTTCAGCTGCAGCTTTCTGACGTTTCCCTAAAATTTGAGCATCATTTGTTAAATTGTTTTTGTGCAGTTTTAAATAAAGAACTAGCATTACCTCCTCTACTCTAAAAATCATCTCTTAAAGGGAACTCATCTGAGCACGGTGAGGTGCGTCAGCCCTCAGACTGAGTGTTGAGGATCACTCTCAGCTACTACCACACCAAGTTCCACCTCGGTGTCTGTAAAACTGAGTTATTGTCCAGTTTGTGCAGCTGTGGCAGCCATCTTGAATTAGAATCCCTTGTAGACGTTCATTAGATGCCAGTTGGACTTTTAACCCATCATTTTCACGTTGTAACAACATGTGCTGGTCTTGTGATTTTCTATAATCCTCTTGCAGCCTTGTGTACCGTAGTGATAATGATTCCAGGGTGTCCGTGCATTTTTCCAGCGCGTCCCGTGCCTCCCCACAATCCGCCTGAATCGACTTGTATTGATGGTAATACTTATCCTTCTCCACCACACATTTTTCCAAATCAACTTGTGATTGGTCAAAATCCCTTTTTAACACTTTGCATTCTTCGTAGAGACTACGCGTTTGTTCAGCGCTGCCAATACTCGACTGTGTTAAACTCTTTACCTCCTGCTGTAAAGTGGCAACCTCCATTTGTGCTGTTAAACATGATGTAGAGACAGCCCGGCGTACAGCAGTTTCAAAGTCTAGCTTGGCCTTTAACAGAAGGCTTAATTTAGCCAAACGTTTATCTCTGTCTGCTTTCTTTTCAGCCGTTGTGGTTCCAGCTGTTACAGTTTTTAATGCACTGTCCACATCTGCTTCCTCCATCAACTGTGTCTCTTCATGGTAGTTTGTGATGGGCCCTGTGAGTGAAAATAAGGCACATTCGATCCAATCTGCTTTGGTCGGGTCGTGGCCTTGAGGTGGCACAGGCTGCCCTGTATCAGTGGTGTCAGGGGTCTCACCCTCTGTGCCTGCCATCTTTTATCTGGATTTTCAGTGAAAATCAAAATAAAAGATGTTCTGTATTCGTTATTCTAAACTTTTCACTATTTGAAATAAACAGGAAAGTTTAAATGTGCACAGGACAACTGTGGAAGATGATGTGTCAGAGAAAGGAAGAGAAAGGAAAACTTTTCAGTTATCTGGAGTGAAAACTGTACTTTTGTTTGTTATTTTAAATTCTTTCGTATTTAAAATAAGCAAAAATGTTTGTCCGTACCTCTGTTATCCTAAATATTTTATTTAAAATAAACAGGAGCTATTGTTTGTGTACAGAACAAAATTAAAAGCTGGTAACTCACCATAAAAATGCTGACTTTTTTATGATGTTTTTAAGAAAACTCATCTGTCAACGTCTTTTAACCAACAGGGGGCAGCTTCGAGTCTTAATTTTAATCACGAGGAAACTGATTTTTCTAATCGGTATTTAAACTAAAAACAACCTTTTCAGAGTTAGTTTCTAGTATGTTCGTGATAAACGCTCGAACTGCGGTCTTGTCAGAGACAAATATATGTTGTTAGACAGTTTAGATGGCTTTAAATGAGTTTTTAAACTCTAGTGAAACCACTTTTCACCGTGTGTGTGTGAACTGGGTCTGCTTGTCACTCAAAGTGCATCAGGAAATGACGACACAAATAGGCGGGTCGACGCAGCGCGTCACCAGCTCTGCTGTGCTGAGCGAGGCGGAGCTCGCTACACAGATACGTGACGTCAACCAATCAATCACAGCGGTTGTAGTTCATTCCAAGCGTTCATGGTAAATGAAGTTTTCTTACCTTCGCCCAATGCAGTACCGGAAATGACGACAAAGTGGGTTGGTCGCAACGGCGTGCGTTCCCACTACAGCGAATCAGCGCTCGCCACGAGTGATTGACAGCTCACAGCTCTCGTTCATCCAATCACAGCTCATAAACAACGTGTAGGACACGTCTATGTAACGTTAGCTTAGCACGCAACTCTAGACTCTTAAACAACTCAAACGCTTTAAATAAACTTCCCAAAATTCTGAAACGTGGCAATCACAAATAAAACAGGCACGACTTAGCTACATTCAGTAACCCAGCACTTCAGCTGCAGAACAAACACGGACTCGCTCGGAGCCACTTCAAGGTCGGTTCCGGTCCACTTTTCAATGGAGCAGGAAACGGGTCTGACAGAACCCAGCCGACACGTTCTAACAGTAATATGCTTTTTCGACCTGCTCTAACTTGCAAAAATACCACACACAGCAATCTTGTAGATGTTAAAGTAGCTTTCAGGCTTTTGACTCGGCGGTCATTATGCAGTGAGATTGCCTCAGCTTGTGCAACGTAATCTGGACCGGGTCCTTATCAGAACCACCAGACACTTCCCACACAGCGAGACAGATCCCCACCAAACTACTTATAGCGCTTCAAAAGTTGAACAAATAACAATTTCAGCTTCAAATGTCATTAACTGCAGTCCTGCAATCGATCTGAACACTTTTCCAGCCAAAATAATTAATCTGTTAGAGTCTAAAACTTGGAATAATCATGCCAACATAACGTTTCAAGTTCATGAGAGATCACAGATATATCAATAAACTTTCAGAACCACGTACGACGGGCCACCAGATGTAAGAATTATGAGGAGGTCAATATTAATACTGACCTCTTTATCCTTAATTAATCTACTTATTCAGATTGAATAGTAAATGTTCACGGATTCTGTTCTTTTTCAGTTTACCCAATATTTCTGTGATCTTTATGATGGATAAATAAACAGAGCCATTAAGTGACAATGGACATTAACTTAGTTTGGTATGCCAGTCGACACTACCATTTATTTAAAATAAATCAACTAAATTAACACCATTACACTTGATTGACATGATTTCACTTTCTTTCAATTTAATACGTCAGCACACTTAAATTCAACACAACAGACTTCAATATTGGATGTAAACATATTTAGTCTGAGGGCTCTTTAAACTTAAAATAGTTTCCAGCTTAGATTGAGAGGGGAAAGAATAGGAGGAAAGATTTAAGAAGAAATTATCCTGAGCATGATACCAGAGTGACACTTCTCCTCCGACTTCTGCTAAAATCCAGGTACGTTTTGTAAACAGCTCTTTACCTTTGACGACAGCCCGGTAAGAGGGAAGACCTTGGAGCCTTTCAGATGCACGGATTCTTGTGGGAACCAGTACGATACCTTCAAGCAAGGTTCTGGTTTACGTTTTCCAACGTCTCCTGGTTTTGCTTGGTCATCAGAGAATATGTCAGCTTCAGGCCTCTGACTTCAAGATAAACTTATTCCAGGAAGGAATAGACAAAGTTCTTGATCTTACGCTTGTTCGAAGTAGACTCATAACAGCCTGTTATCAGTCCTTAGCTGAAGACGCCGGTCGTTAGCTCTTGACCACACGTGTCCAGCTCTTGGGAAAGTTCACATCCCTTGGAAGTTCCCAGCAACTCTGAAGCCTTTAGCAAAAGCTTAGACTAGTACTTAAGGAAGGACCAGTCGAGGAGTTCATTTGTCTTATCAAACCCAAGGTTACAAGCAGCAGCAGAGAGAAATGTTTAGGAAAAAGATAGATAAAGCTGGAGCCCTGCTCATGAGACTGTCTCTGAGTTTCTAAACAAAACCGTCCGGTCTCTGTGACCCGAAGGCTTCACCTTTAAACACAGCAGTGAACACAGTTTAACTCTTACAGAATGACACAGCTTAAAAGCACACATCATGAAAATGACAAAAGTTATTCTTTTGATCACATTAGAATAAAATCAAAGATAGAAATAGTCTCTTTTGGTGACTATATTTATCAGATTATAGCTAAATGAATGATTTTGTAGTAAATGTCTTGCTTTACTGAGTGGTCAGTAAAGGTCATCACTGGACAGTTCAAAAACCTTAATTTGACCCTGGGTAGGTCCATTACACCAGTTCAAATCCCGGTCCGGGGCCTTTCTGGGTGGAGTTTGCATGGTCTCCCCGTGCATGCGTGGGTTTCCTCCGGGTACTCCGGTTTCCTCCCACAGACCAAAAAACATGCTTGTTAGGCTGATTGGTGACTCTAAATTGACCCTAGGTGTGAGTGTGAGAGTGGATGGTTGTTTGGTGTGAGTGAGACAGGTCCCTCTTGTAAATGAGTCCCCGTGACTCAACGAGGCTAGCCTGTATAAATAAAGGTTGAATGAATGAATGAATATTAAGAAAAGTTCAGCTCAGACACATCTTTATTATAATTTCAGCAAACAAATGTATTTTTTAGGTGTTTATCTTGTTAAATTTTAATAATATTTTTTCTTCATCTGCTACCTTTCATTTTATATATTTTATATTTTTTTCTGATTAAATATATGTTGATTGTTGTATCTCATTATTATAAAATGAATAAAAATGAATAAATAAATTTAAAAAATGAATTTTAAAGAGATGCAGGTTTTCGCTCTCTTGAGACAGCGAAACTCTTTTTAAAATCCAGCTGATTTGAACATTACGTGCATTTATTAAGGAAAAGTTCAGCTCAGACACATCTTTACTATGACAGCAAACAAATAATTGTTTTTAAGTGTTAATCTTGTTAAAGGCCTTCCGTGCACGCTCCTGTGGCCATTTGGTAGCCAATCCATTTTCTGGCAAAACGCCGGCCCACATTTCCGGGTTGTCAGCGGTGACGCGTAACATACGCGATGCGTCAGCAGTGAAGCATAATAGATGCGACGTATACGGCGGTGCGACATGTTTATGGATTTTCCCACTTTATTGGACATGATTGGACTGATGCGAAGTGTACGACGGAAAATACGGTACCTTAAGTTGACTGTCTCGTGGAACACACTTTAAAGGAGACCACAGATATGTTTTTAAAATTTTTATGGTATTTCTTTGGGGTTACCAGACACTGTTTATTCAATTTAATACACAAAATAATTCTTAGATAATCAATTATACCCTTTTTAATTCTGCCATTTTTAACTTTCGTTTTGAACGACCGGTTTATGATAATGAGATCTCGTGGCACGCCCTTCAAAGTTCTGCTTGCATTAACTCCGCCCTCCAAAGGCAGACGAGGAAGTCAACTCACGTTACTACCACACAGAGCCGAGCTGAGCTGAGCTGAACTGGACCACGACAGATCAGAGTGTACAAGTTGTCGTGTCATTTTTTATTCTTCCTCTGTAATGTCTCCTCTGACTCTCCCACCCTCTGCCTGTGCGCGCGAGCTGGATGCAGCAAAGCACACACACACACTCACAGCGGGGCTATCTTTTTATCTGTGTTTCTCCGAGGAGCGTGCTGGCCCGACACACAAACACACACACACACACTCACACAAACATGCACACATCTGTTCCCATCTGAAAACTATCAATTTTAAATCTGCTTAGTGCTCCATTATCTGCGCCAGGAGTTTAAAAAAAAAGGGGGGAAAAAAAAAAGATCATGGACAAGATGCGAACCCAAGTCTCCCGAGTGGCGTTCGAGCGCGCTAACCACTCAACCAAACCGGCAGTTGTACGAAAGTAGTCCTTCATCGTATAAGAAGTGTAATTCTTCTACGGTAATGTCGCCTGAACATTGCTATTAAAAATAAAATTAAGCCACGCATCTCTGCTCTCTGAGACTGGAAGAGTGTGTATCAACACATGTTGTGTAATGCAGCCAACAACGCAACATTTAACTTTAGGAGCCATTCTGCTGAGATGAACTATTTTTCTTCTTCTCCATTTGATTTATGGCGGATCGCAAACAACTGTTAGGTGCATACCGCCACCTAGTGTGCAGGCTGAGATGAACTCAGGAACCGCGTGGGTGGAACATTACCAGGGGTTGCTAGGTGACGGGGGCGGGACAAAGGTTGGGATGGGTTGTGGCTGTGGGTTGTGGCTGCGGTTTGTGACGTAACAAACCGCAGGAAGTGCAATCGGGCCGTTTCTATCTAAGATAAATAAATATACTTATAGTAAATAAACCACTGGGTGCATTTTTTTGGCCTTAGGACTGTTTTTTTATGAAGTAAATACCCAAAGTTGAGTACAAAAACATTAAAAAGTGAATTTTGAATCTGTGGTCCCCTTTAAGGAATGTAGAATAGGATAAAAACAAGTGACTGCAAAGCTGTCAGCATCTTCTCTTTCTATTGTGGTCAGACAATTATGAGACGTATACAACACATTTATTCATAAAAAAATTAACAGAATTATTGTGGCACAGACATATGATTGTAAAACAGTTAAATTCTTGAACCTACTGTACATTAAAATATAGTCAGGCAATTAACTCTATGCCAAGCTTTTTTCTCTCACCTCTCGATGCGTGCTTGAGCTCACACCAGATGTTCACCGCCAACTTGCTTTTCGTTCCATGTCATACCAGCCACACTGTTTTGCTGCTTTTATCTCTGACAATACAGATTTAACAATCTACCTTATAATTATGTTTTTGGACAATGGAGTAAGAAGAGTATAGAATTTCTTGACAGTTGGTACAGAGATGTAAGGATGGTCAAGAGCAGGCAGACTAGTTGGTAAATTATTGTTCCTTGGCGATGTTGATTAGATAAGTAGATGAAGGCTCCAGGATGAAACCATTAAAGATTCTCTGTATAAGGATCCACCACATTGGTGAACGATTTTAACAGAAGCACTAATTAAAACTTTCAATCCATAATTTGCTGATCTAACAGAACCAAAGCATAGCTGTCCATGAAGTCAGTTTTGTTGGAATCAGGAAGGGATTCACACTACTTTGCTTCCCTTTAGACCACTTACAGTGACTGATGACATTGAATTCGGATTTCTCAGATTTCGACAGAGGTTAAGAAGCAATTAAGGGTGCTGGAAGTTAAGGAACAATTTGACTGTCTAACAAACAGCATGGGGATTTTCACAAGCCGCTTGCTTAGTTCAAAGTGAAATTGACTTTTAGGGAATTTAGCGGTTGAGTGATTTTATGTAACTTTTAATCAATATACATTTCAAAGATCTATACCTTTTAATCTTACTTTTAAACAAGTGGTGAAGAGGTGCTTTAAAATGTGGCTTTTCTGGTATACAAGCAGGCAAATAGGCCTGTCTTGGATGATGGAATTAAAAAGCACTAACTCTAGCCACTTTGCTCTATAACTTACAATCAACAAATTTAAATATGCAGCACTTTTTTGAGTTTAAAAACATTTACTGCAGTTGTTTTTGTAATTATAAAAGTATCCAAATACAGTCTTTAAAGTAATTATTAACTTATGTCAAACTGAAGTTTAAATAAAAGATCTGAGAGGATGTGGTAACGTGCAAATTGAAAAGTTAATCACTGATTACCGTATTCAGTTAGAACAAAGTCATGAATGATAATTGTTGTGTTTCTTAATATTTTATACAGTGAATTTGGTGACTAATTGTTCTGAAAAAAAAATTCCAAGATTTAAGCAAATACATTTTTGCATTACAGCATATTAAATTTCAATACAGCAGCAAAACCTATGAACAGGTAATGCTATATGTGTACTAGAAAGTATTGTCTGCTGCTTTACATTTTTGTACTTACAATCCACCCGTTGTTGTGAGACCGCCTTGGCAACACATACCCAGAGCTTTATGTATCCTTCAAACAAAGACACAAGTTCTGTTTCCCTTTGTGAAACAACCCCTTTCTCAGTTAAAGACTTCCACAGACAGCAATGCAATCTGAATCCAAATGGAGCCGTTTTGTCAGAGAAAGAAAGATTTATTAGTCTCGATTGCTGTCTGAAAGGCTGTACAGGTGATTGCTGCTCACAATAGCTTCCTAGGGTTATATATTATTAGTTCATTACTCGTGTAGATTAAACATGTGTGGAGGCGTCTGAAAAATCAAACTCCAACTTCAATCTAACTGAGTTCAAGGAAAACTGGAATGATTTTCCCAAATTCAAATAAATGAGGTGTGTACAGACATGCAACACAGTATTAAAAATGAGAAGCTTCAAATTAATAAGTGATGAACAGATGCACTGTCATTTCACTGTGCAGTGCAGTATGTGATCTGGTAGGCAATCATTTCAGATGGGCATTTGCTGTAAGCTAATTCACATCTAAACTCTGATGAAACATATGGGTATATTAAAAGCTATTTTCAAAGGGTGCCTCTGGTCAAAAGAGGCACTTTCAAAGAAAAATGTCAATGATACAAGATTTAGCATCATTTTATAGCTTACTTTCTACAATTTATGAGTTCTTGCCTGGGTATGGGAGTGATTTGGCTAATTCTGATTTAGATATTTTTTTAACTAATTTTTAATTTACAAAGTACTACCTACTGGTATTTACCAGTCAGTAAGATTG
>JBBPBX010033516.1:0-33207 GCA_038048925.1 Garcialebias charrua
CATTTTCCGATGTTTTTGAATTGCGTATTTAAACAAACTCCTCTTAGTGATTTTGAAGGATTGCCTTTAAACTTGGTTAACATGCCCTTAACACATTGGACAGTAAAAGTTATCAAAAGTTTGCGTTTTCGTTTATGCTAAAGGGGCGTGGCCAGGCCTCAAACTTGCGCTTCATGCGTCCCCTACATTATTTCTATAGTCCCATCTCAGTGATACATCATCCGATCTGAACCAGATTTATTGTGCATAATCAGTGAGACCTTGTGGACACATTGATATTGTTGTTTAACATATGACTCCAGAGCGCCCCCTAGATTATTCAAACTGTTATATCTCAGTGATACATCATCCGATCTGAACCAGATTTATTGTGCATCATCAGTGAGCCCTTGTGGACACATTGATATGGTGGGCTAACATTTGACTCAAGTGCGCCCCCTACATTATTTCTATAGTTATATCTCAGTGATACATCATCCGATCTGAACCAAATTTATTGTGAATAATCAGTGAGCCCTTGTGGACACATTGATAATGTGGTTTAACATATAACTCCATAGCGCCCCCTAGATTATTCAAACTGTTATATCTCAGTGAGACATCATCCGATCTGAACCAGATTTATTGTGTATCATCAGTGAGACCTTGTGGACACATTGATATTGTGGTTTAACATGTGACTCCAGAGCGCCCCCTAGATTATTCAAACTGTTATATCTCAGTGAGACATCATCCGATCTGAACCAGATTTATTGTGCGTGTGCACCCCTGGTGCGGAGTAGACACGAGAGACTTCGAAATGGCGACCGAGCGGACGAGCTGGAGCTCGCGCGGTCGCCTCAATAAGGTCCGAGCGGCGCTAAGCTGCTTCGGGCCTCAACGCCGCTTGCGGCTTTAATTATTATTATTATTATTATTTTTTTTTTATTTTTCTTCCCCCCAAAGAAGTGGCCTTTTGGAGGCTTTATCATATACGAAAACTCACCAAATTTGGCGGACTCGTCAGGACTGGTGAAAAATTACGTATTTTGGGGGCGTGGCAAAAATCGCCACAGAAACGGCTCAAGAGCGCCCCCTAGAAATTTTCAAAATACCCTCCGCATTGACCTTAGTTTGACGTAGAATCATGAAATTTGGTACACTTGTCCAACTCACCAAGATGCACAGAAAACCCTCTTGCACCAACGCTGTACGATAAATGGTAAGGCGGCCATTTTGGAACGATGACCAAATTTTCACCCCTTTTTGGCCGTTTACAGCCTCCGCATTTGAACGAACTCCTCCTATGAATTTCGCTCGATTTGGTTCAAACTTGGCCAGTTTCTTCATAAGGCACGGGGGAACAAACGATATCAAAATTGTGCGTTTTCATGAATGCTGAAGGGGCGGGGCCAGACGTCAAAGTTGGACATCTCGCCATGAAAAACGAAACGCTTACAGCTCTTACACGAAAAAAGTCTAATACATCAAACCTTCAGTTATTGACCCACATCCGGTCCCCCGCAAAACTGTATGGTCAAATCATGACATCACTTAAGCCACGCCCCCTGACAACAGGAAGTGTAAAGTTTTACGTTGAACGGTCCATATCGGACCCCTGTTACCTAATCAGCGTGGCATTGTGTCCAGTGACCGAAGACATGTTGGTGTAACAAGCATTCCAATACTGTTCGTTTTTGGTGGAGCATGTGGGCGTGGCGACGTGGCGAAGTAAGACATAACGCCATCACCATACGTTTGGTTCTAAAATCCACAGATTTGATCCGAGGAGTACCAAAATCAGTATGATCGATCATTGCCCACCCCTTGAACAGGTGTTTATGCTAATTAGCAAATCGCTACAGAAACGGCTCAAGAGCGCCCCCTAGAAATATTCAAAATACCCTCCGCATTGACCTTAGTTTGACGTAGAATCATGAAATTTGGTACACTTGTCCAACTCACCAAGATGCACAGAAAACCCTCTGGCACCAATGTTGTACGATAAATGGTAAGGCGGCCATTTTGGAACGATGACCAAATTTTCACCCCTTTTTGGCCGTTTACAGCCTCTGCATTTCAACGAACTCCTCCTAGGGATTTCGCTCGATTTGATTCAAACTTGGCCAGTTTCTTTATAAGGCACGGGGGAACAAATGTTATCAAAACTGTGCGTTTTCATGCATGCTGAAGGGGCGGGGCCAGACCTCAAAGTTGGACATCTCGCCATGAAAAACGAAACGCTTACAGCTCTTACACGAAAACTGTCTAATACATCAAACCTTCAGTGATTGACCCACATCCGGTCCCCTGCAAAACTGTATGGTCAAATCATGACATCACTTAAGCCACGCCCCCTGACAACAGGAAGTGTAAAGTTTTACGTTGAACGGTCCATAACGGATCCCTGTTACCTAATCAGCGTGACATTGTATCCAGTCACCGAAGACATGGTGGTGTAACAAGCTTTCCAGCACTGTTCGTTTTGGGTGGAGCAAGTGGGCGTGGTGACGTGGCGAAGTAAGACGTAACGCCGTCACCATACGTTTGGTTCTAAACTCCACAGATTTGATCTGAGGAGTACCAAAATCATTATGATCGATCATTACCCACCCCTTGAAAAGGTGTTTATGTTAATTAGCAAATAGCCTCCATAGCGCCCCCTAGATTATTCAAACTGTTGTATCTCAGTGATACATCATCCGATCTGAACCAGATTTATTGTGCATCATCAGTGAGCCCTTGTGGACACATTGATATGGTGGGCTAACATTTGACTCAAGTGCGCCCCCTACATTATTTCTATAGTTATATCTCAGTGATACATCATCCGATCTGCACGAGATTTATTATGCTTTATCAGTGAACACTTCGACACACATTGATAATGTTATGTAATTTTTTACTCCATAGCGCCCCCTATATTATTACTACAGTTATATCTTAGTGATACATTATCCAATCTGCACGAGATTTATTATGATTCATCAGTGAACACTTCTACACACATTGATAATGGTATGTAAATTTTTACTCCATAGCGCCCCCTATATTATTACTACAGTTATATCTTAGTGATACATTATCCGATCTGAACCAGATTTATTGTGCATCATCAGTGAGCCCTTGTGGACACATTGATATGGTGGGCTAACATTTGACTCAAGTGCGCCCCCTACATTATTTCTATAGTTATATCTCAGTGATACATCATCCGATCTGAACCAGATTTATTGTGCATCATCAGTGAGCCCTTGTGGACACATTGATATGGTGGGCTAACATTTGACTCAAGTGCGCCCCCTACATTATTTCTATAGTTATATCTCAGTGATACATCATCCGATCTGAACCAGATTTATTGTGCATCATCAGTGAGCCCTTGTGGACACATTGATATGGTGGGCTAACATATGACTCCAGAGCGCCCCCTAGATTATTCAAACTGTTATATCTCAGTGATACATCATCCGATCTGAACCAGATTTATTGTGCATCATCAGTGAGCCCTTGTGGACACATTGATATGGTGGGCTAACATTTGACTCAAGTGCGCCCCCTACATTACTTCTATAGTTATATCTCAGTGATACATCATCTGATCTGAACCAGATTTATTGTGTATCATCAGTGAGACCTTGTGGACACATTGATATTGTGGTTTAACATGTGACTCTAGAGCGCCCCCTAGATTATTCAAACTGTTATATCTCAGTGAGACATCATCTGATCTGAACCAGATTTATTGTGCGTGTACACCCCTGGTGCGGAGTAGACAAGAGAGACTTCGAAATGGCGACCGAGCGGACGAGCTGGAGCTCGCGCGGTCGCCTCAATAAGGTCCGAGCGGCGCTAAGCTGCGAGGGCCTCAATGCTGCTTGCAGCTTTAATTAGGCCCGAAGCAGCGAAGCTCTGCTGAAGGCCTATTGTAATCGCAGGATTTCTTCATTATTATTAGGCCCGAAGCAGCGAAGCTCTGCTGAAGGCCTATTGTAATCGCTCGATTTCTTCATTATTATTATTATTATTCTTCCGTCACTTCGCGCGGCCGTTTGGGGCCTTTAACATATTCAAAAACTCACCAAACTTCACCCAAAATTGTCCCCCAACGAAAATTTTATGAATCTGGTGTAATCGCAAGTGGGCGTGGCCTAACTGCTCAACAGCGCCCCCTAACGTGAGTTGGGGAAAACCGTAAGTCGTAGAGATCTGAAACTCGGAACATATGTAGATCTCCCCAATTCAAGAAAAAAAGTACATTGGGGGTACCCTCTAAAATGCACAGGTAGGCGGCCATTTTGGGTCAAAGGTCAAATTTTGGTCATTTTTCAGTTTTACTCATGTCGAACTTTGACGAACTCCTTCTCAGGCGTTCAACCTATCGGCTTCAAACTTGGTCAGAATGCAGTTAAGGCATGGGCCTTTAAAAGTTATCAAAAAAATTGACTTTTCGTATATGTTCAGGGGGCGTGGTGGAGCGGTGAACTTGGCGTACTCGCCGCAACAAACGAAACGCTATAACTTTGACATTTAAAGGTCTATTGACACCATGCTTTATCCTAGAATAATGAAACTTGGTACACATATGTATCTCATCAGGAGCTACAAAAAAGTCTCTTGGAGCAATGGTCCAAAGCCAACAGGAAGTCGGCCATTTTAGGTCAAAGTCACAATTTGGTCTATTTCATTTACGTCATATCTGAGCGAACTCGTCCTAGAGCTTTCGAGATCCAGGCGTCAAACTCGGTCAGCACTATCTTGAGGCATTGAAGGTCAAAAGTTATCAAAAGAATTTTTCTAAGTCAAAGCATGTGGGCGTGGCCTTAGGTCAAAGTCAAATTTGGTCTATTTCATTTACGTCATATCTGAGCAAACTCGTCCTAGAGCTTTCGAGATCCAGGGGTCAAACTCGGTCAGCACTATCTTGAGGCATTGAAGGTCAAAAGTTATCAAAAGAATTTTTCTATGTCAAAGCATGTGGGCGTGGCCAAGCCTCAAATCTGGCCATTTTCCATGAAACATCAATTACGTCATATCTGAGCGAACTCGTCCTAGAGCTTTCGAGATCCAGGCGTCAAACTCGGTCAGCACTATCTTGAGGCATTGAAGGTCAAAAGTTATCAAAAGAATTTTTCTATGTCAAAGCATGTGGGCGTGGCCAAGCCTCAAATCTGGCCATTCTCCATGAAACATCAAGCTAAAATAACTTCCTAATATAAGCTCCCAGCTACACCAAATTCACTAAGATCTATATTTATCCATCCCTCGACAGGACTGCAGTCCAATATGTAGTGGGCGTGGCCTGATTCTTCCAGAGCGCCCCCTAGAATTTAGTTTAAAAATCAGCCCCCAGCCATGCTTTATCCCAGAATTATGAAACGTGGTATACATGTGTAAATTGTCAGGACCTACAAAAAAGTCTCTTGGAACCCTGGTCCAAAACAAAAACAAAGTCGGCCATTTTGGGTCAAAGGTCATTTTCCGATGTTTTTGAATTGCGTATTTAAACAAACTCCTCTTAGTGATTTTGAAGGATTGCCTTTAAACTTGGTTAACATGCCCTTAACACATTGGACAGTAAAAGTTATCAAAAGTTTGCGTTTTCGTTTATGCTAAAGGGGCGTGGCCAGGCCTCAAACTTGCGCTTCATGCGTCCCCTACATTATTTCTATAGTCCCATCTCAGTGATACATCATCCGATCTGAACCAGATTTATTGTGCATAATCAGTGAGACCTTGTGGACACATTGATATTGTTGTTTAACATATGACTCCAGAGCGCCCCCTAGATTATTCAAACTGTTATATCTCAGTGATACATCATCCGATCTGAACCAGATTTATTGTGCATCATCAGTGAGCCCTTGTGGACACATTGATATGGTGGGCTAACATTTGACTCAAGTGCGCCCCCTACATTATTTCTATAGTTATATCTCAGTGATACATCATCCGATCTGAACCAAATTTATTGTGAATAATCAGTGAGCCCTTGTGGACACATTGATAATGTGGTTTAACATATAACTCCATAGCGCCCCCTAGATTATTCAAACTGTTATATCTCAGTGAGACATCATCCGATCTGAACCAGATTTATTGTGTATCATCAGTGAGACCTTGTGGACACATTGATATTGTGGTTTAACATGTGACTCCAGAGCGCCCCCTAGATTATTCAAACTGTTATATCTCAGTGAGACATCATCCGATCTGAACCAGATTTATTGTGCGTGTGCACCCCTGGTGCGGAGTAGACACGAGAGACTTCGAAATGGCGACCGAGCGGACGAGCTGGAGCTCGCGCGGTCGCCTCAATAAGGTCCGAGCGGCGCTAAGCTGCTTCGGGCCTCAACGCCGCTTGCGGCTTTAATTATTATTATTCTTCTTCTTTTTCCGTCACTTCGCGCGGCCGTTTGGGGCCTTTAACATATTCAAAAACTCACCAAACTTCACCCAAAATTGTCCCCCAACGAAAATTTTATGAATCTGGTGTAATCGCAAGTGGGCGTGGCCTAACTGCTCAACAGCGCCCCCTAACGTGAGTTGGGGAAAACCGTAAGTCGTAGAGATCTGAAACTCGGAACATATGTAGATCTCCCCAATTCAAGAAAAAAAGTACATTGGGGGTACCCTCTAAAATGCACAGGTAGGCGGCCATTTTGGGTCAAAGGTCAAATTTTGGTCATTTTTCAGTTTTACTCATGTCGAACTTTGACGAACTCCTTCTCAGGCGTTCGACCTATCGGCTTCAAACTTGGTCAGAATGCAGTTAAGGCATGGGCCTTTAAAAGTTATCAAAAAAATTGACTTTTCGTATATGTTCAGGGGGCGTAGTGGAGCGGTGAACTTGGCGTACTCGCCGAAACAAACGAAACGCTATAACTTTGACATTTAAAGGTCTATTGACACCATGCTTTATCCTAGAATAATGAAACTTGGTACACATATGTATCTCATCAGGAGCTACAAAAAAGTCTCTTGGAGCAATGGTCCAAAGCCAACAGGAAGTCGGCCATTTTAGGTCAAAGTCACAATTTGGTCTATTTCATTTACGTCATATCTGAGCGAACTCGTCCTAGAGCTTTCGAGATCCAGGCGTCAAACTCGGTCAGCACTATCTTGAGGCATTGAAGGTCAAAAGTTATCAAAAGAATTTTTCTAAGTCAAAGCATGTGGGCGTGGCCTTAGGTCAAAGTCAAATTTGGTCTATTTCATTTACGTCATATCTGAGCGAACTCGTCCTAGAGCTTTCGAGATCCAGGGGTCAAACTCAGTCAGCACTATCTTGAGGCATTGAAGGTCAAAAGTTATCAAAAGAATTTTTCTATGTCAAAGCATGTGGGCGTGGCCAAGCCTCAAATCTGGCCATTTTCCATGAAACATCAATTACGTCATATCTGAGCGAACTCGTCCTAGAGCTTTCGAGATCCAGGCGTCAAACTCGGTCAGCACTATCTTGAGGCATTGAAGGTCAAAAGTTATCAAAAGAATTTTTCTAAGTCAAAGCATGTGGGCGTGGCCTTAGGTCAAAGTCACAATTTGGTCTATTTCATTTACGTCATATCTGAGCGAACTCGTCCTAGAGCTTTCGAGATCCAGGCGTCAAACTCGGTCAGCACTATCTTGAGGCATTGAAGGTCAAAAGTTATCAAAAGAATTTTTCTATGTCAAAGCATGTGGGCGTGGCCAAGCCTCAAATCTGGCCATTCTCCATGAAACATCAAGCTAAAATAACTTCCTAATATAAGCTCCCAGCTACACCAAATTCACTAAGATCTATATTTATCCATCCCTCGACAGGACTGCAGTCCAATATGTAGTGGGCGTGGCCTGATTCTTCCAGAGCGCCCCCTAGAATTTAGTTTAAAAATCAGCCCCCAGCCATGCTTTATCCCAGAATTATGAAACGTGGTATACATGTGTAAATTGTCAGGACCTACAAAAAAGTCTCTTGGAACCCTGGTCCAAAACAAAAACAAAGTCGGCCATTTTGGGTCAAAGGTCATTTTCCGATGTTTTTGAATTGCGTATTTAAACAAACTCCTCTTAGTGATTTTGAAGGATTGCCTTTAAACTTGGTTAACATGCCCTTAACACATTGGACAGTAAAAGTTATCAAAAGTTTGCGTTTTCGTTTATGCTAAAGGGGCGTGGCCAGGCCTCAAACTTGCGCTTCATGCGTCCCCTACATTATTTCTATAGTCCCATCTCAGTGATACATCATCCGATCTGAACCAGATTTATTGTGCATAATCAGTGAGACCTTGTGGACACATTGATATTGTTGTTTAACATATGACTCCAGAGCGCCCCCTAGATTATTCAAACTGTTATATCTCAGTGATACATCATCCGATCTGAACCAGATTTATTGTGCATCATCAGTGAGCCCTTGTGGACACATTGATATGGTGGGCTAACATTTGACTCAAGTGCGCCCCCTACATTATTTCTATAGTTATATCTCAGTGATACATCATCCGATCTGAACCAAATTTATTGTGAATAATCAGTGAGCCCTTGTGGACACATTGATAATGTGGTTTAACATATAACTCCATAGCGCCCCCTAGATTATTCAAACTGTTATATCTCAGTGAGACATCATCCGATCTGAACCAGATTTATTGTGTATCATCAGTGAGACCTTGTGGACACATTGATATTGTGGTTTAACATGTGACTCCAGAGCGCCCCCTAGATTATTCAAACTGTTATATCTCAGTGAGACATCATCCGATCTGAACCAGATTTATTGTGCGTGTGCACCCCTGGTGCGGAGTAGACACGAGAGACTTCGAAATGGCGACCGAGCGGACGAGCTGGAGCTCGCGCGGTCGCCTCAATAAGGTCCGAGCGGCGCTAAGCTGCTTCGGGCCTCAACGCCGCTTGCGGCTTTAATTAGGCCCGAAGCAGCGAAGCTCTGCTGAAGGCCTATTGTAATCGCTCGATTTCTTCATTATTATTATTATTATTATTATTATTTTTCCGTCACTTCGCGCGGCCGTTTGGAGCCTTTAACATATTCAAAAACTCACCAAACTTCACCCAAAATTGTCCCCCAACGAAAATTTTATGAATCTGGTGTAATCGCAAGTGGGCGTGGCCTAACTGCTCAACAGCGCCCCCTAACGTGAGTTGGGGAAAACCGTAAGTCGTAGAGATCTGAAACTCGGAACATATGTAGATCTCCCCAATTCAAGAAAAAAAGTACATTGGGGGTACCCTCTAAAATGCACAGGTAGGCGGCCATTTTGGGTCAAAGGTCAAATTTTGGTCATTTTTCAGTTTTACTCATGTCGAACTTTGACGAACTCCTTCTCAGGCGTTCGACCTATCGGCTTCAAACTTGGTCAGAATGCAGTTAAGGCATGGGCCTTTAAAAGTTATCAAAAAAATTGACTTTTCGTATATGTTCAGGGGGCGTAGTGGAGCGGTGAACTTGGCGTACTCGCCGAAACAAACGAAACGCTATAACTTTGACATTTAAAGGTCTATTGACACCATGCTTTATCCTAGAATAATGAAACTTGGTACACATATGTATCTCATCAGGAGCTACAAAAAAGTCTCTTGGAGCAATGGTCCAAAGCCAACAGGAAGTCGGCCATTTTAGGTCAAAGTCACAATTTGGTCTATTTCATTTACGTCATATCTGAGCGAACTCGTCCTAGAGCTTTCGAGATCCAGGCGTCAAACTCGGTCAGCACTATCTTGAGGCATTGAAGGTCAAAAGTTATCAAAAGAATTTTTCTAAGTCAAAGCATGTGGGCGTGGCCTTAGGTCAAAGTCAAATTTGGTCTATTTCATTTACGTCATATCTGAGCGAACTCGTCCTAGAGCTTTCGAGATCCAGGGGTCAAACTCAGTCAGCACTATCTTGAGGCATTGAAGGTCAAAAGTTATCAAAAGAATTTTTCTATGTCAAAGCATGTGGGCGTGGCCAAGCCTCAAATCTGGCCATTTTCCATGAAACATCAATTACGTCATATCTGAGCGAACTCGTCCTAGAGCTTTCGAGATCCAGGCGTCAAACTCGGTCAGCACTATCTTGAGGCATTGAAGGTCAAAAGTTATCAAAAGAATTTTTCTATGTCAAAGCATGTGGGCGTGGCCAAGCCTCAAATATGGCCATTCTCCATGAAACATCAAGCTAAAATAACTTCCTAATATAAGCTCCCAGCTTCACCAAACTCACTGACATCGATCCTTGTTCACCCCCCTGCAGGATTCCATTGTAATACTTGGTGGGCGTGGCCTAATTCCTCAACAGCACCCTCTAGAATATTTAGAAAAAACAGCCCCCAGCCATGCTTTATCCCAGAATAATGAAACTTGGTACACATGTGTAGCTCATCAGGAGCTACAAAAAAGTCTCTTGGAGCAATGGTCCAAAGCCAACAGGAAGTCGGCCATTTTAGGTCAAAGTCATAATTTGGTCTATTTCATTGACGTCATTTCTGAGCGAACTCGTCCTAGAGCTTTCGAGATCCAGGCGTCAAACTCGGTCAGCACTACCTTGAGGCATTGAAGGTCAAAAGTTATCAAAATAATTTTTCTATGTCAAAGCATGTGGGCGTGGCCAAGCCTCAAATCTGGCCATTCTCCATGAAACATCAAGCTAAAATAACTTCCTAATAAAAGCTCCCAACTGCACCAAATTCACTAAGATCTATATTTATCCATCCCTCGACAGGACTGCAGTCCAATATGTAGTGGGCGTGGCCTGATTCTTCCAGAGCGCCCCCTAGAATTTAGTTTAAAAATCAGCCCCCAGCCATGCTTTATCCCAGAATTATGAAACGTGGTATACGTGTGTAAATTGTCAGGACCTACAAAAAAATCTCTTGGAACCCTGGTCCAAAACCAACAGGAAGTCGGCCATTTTGGATCAAAAGGTAGTTTTGGTCATAAATTTCACACCTTTCTGGTGGTTTAAAGCCACTCTATCTCTCACGCCCTTGACATAGTCAAGATGATCCTGTGCTAGAAGACAGATAATACATTGATCTGATGTGTTTTAAAACACTTGAAGGTTTTGTTGGAGGATGTGGGCGTGGTTGTGGCAGCATGGCGAATACAAGACCAGCAGGCGATGCTAGAGCTCTGGAGTTTGCATGTGATTTTGAATATTTGGCAAATGCGCACCATGATCGCGACTGGGCGGACTAGCTAGAGTTCCCATGCTCACCACAATAAGGACGGAGCGGCGCTAAGCTGCTTCGGGCCTCAACGCCGCTTGCGGCTTTAATTATTATTATTCTTCTTCTTCCGTCACTTCGCGCGGCCGTTTGGGGCCTTTAACATATTCAAAAACTCACCAAACTTCACCCAAAATTGTCCCCCAATGAAAATTTTATGAATCTGGTGTAATCGCAAGTGGGCGTGGCCTAACTGCTCAACAGCGCCCCCTAACGTGAGTTGGGGAAAACCGTAAGTCGTACAGATCTGAAACTCGGTACATATGTAGATCTCCCCAATTCAAGAAAAAAAGTACATTGGAGGTACCCTCTAAAATGCACAGGTAGGCGGCCATTTTGGGTCAAAGGTCAAATTTTGGTCATTTTTCAGTTTTACTCATGTCGAACTTTGACGAACTCCTTCTCAGGCGTTCGACCTATCGGCTTCAAACTTGGTCAGAATGCAGTTAAGGCATGGGCCTTTAAAAGTTATCAAAAAAATTGACTTTTCGTATATGTTCAGGGGGCGTGGTGGAGCGGTGAACTTGGCGTACTCGCCGCAACAAACGAAACGCTATAACTTTGTCATTTAAAGGTCTATTGACACCATGCTTTATCCTAGAATAATGAAACTTGGTACACATGTTTATCTCATCAGGACCTACAAAAAAGTCTCTTGGAGCAATGGTCCAAAGCCAACAGGAAGTCGGCCATTTTAGGTCAAAGTCACAATTTGGTCTATTTCATTTACGTCATATCTGAGCGAACTCGTCCTAGAGCTTTCGAGATCCAGGCGTCAAACTCGGTCAGCACTATCTTGAGGCATTGAAGGTCAAAAGTTATCAAAAGAATTTTTCTATGACAAAGCATGTGGGCGTGGCCTTAGGTCAAAGTCACAATTTGGTCTATTTCATTTACGTCATATCTGAGCGAACTCGTCCTAGAGCTTTCGAGATCCAGGCGTCAAACTCGGTCAGCACTACCTTGAGGCATTGAAGGTCAAAAGTTATCAAAATAATTTTTCTATGTCAAAGCATGTGGGCGTGGCCAAGCCTCAAATATGGCCATTCTCCATGAAACATCAAGCTAAAATAACTTCCTAATATAAGCTCCCAGCTTCACCAAACTCACTGACATCGATCCTTGTTCACCCCCCTGCAGGATTCCATTGCAATACTTGGTGGGCGTGGCCTAATTCCGCAACAGCGCCCTCTAGAATATTAAAAAAAACAGTCCCCAGCCATGCTTTATCCCAGAATAATGAAACTTGGTACACATGTGTATCTCATCAGGAGCTACAAAAACTCTCTTGGAGCATTGGTCAAAAACAAACACGAAGTCGGCCATTTTGGGTCAAAGGTCATTTTCCGACGTTTTTGAATTACATATTTAAACAAACTCCTCTTAGGGATTTTGAAGGATTGCCTTCAAACTTGGTCAATATGCCCTTAACACATTGGACAATAAATGTTATCAAAAGCTTGCGTTTTCGTTTATGCAAAAGGGGCGTGGCCAGGCCTCAAACTTGCGTTTCACGCCATAAATTTCAAACCGCTATAATTTCACATTGAAACACTAAAATGTACAAAACTTGGCATGAGTCATCCCTGTAGAATGCCCGACGATCCTCTGTGGTCATGTTGTGATGTCATCGAAGCCCCGCCCCCTCAGAACAGGAAGTCACTTTTTTAATTGGATTACTACAGTTATATCTCAGTGATACATCATCCAATCTGCACGAGATTTATTGTGATTAATCAGTAAACACTTCTACACACATTGATAATGGTATGTAAATTTTTACTCCATAGCGCCCCCTATATTATTACTACAGTTATATCTTAGTGATACATTATCCGATCTGCACGAGATTTATTGTGATTCATCAGTGAACACTTCGACACACATTGATAATGGTATGTAAATTTTTACTCCATAGCGCCCCCTATATTATTACTACAGTTATATCTCAGTGATACATTATCCGATCTGCACGAGATTTATTGTGATTCATCAGTGAACACTTCGACACACATTGATAATGGTATGTAAATTTTTACTCCATAGCGCCCCCTATATTATTACTACAGTTATATCTTAGTGATACATTATCCGATCTGCACGAGATTTATTGTGATTCATCAGTGAACACTTACACACATTGATAATGGTATGTAAATTTTTACTCCATAGCGCCCCCTATATTATTACTACAGTTATATCTCAGTGATACATTATCCGATCTGCAAGAGATTTATTGTGCTTTATCAGTGAACACTTCGACACACATTGATAATGGTATGCAAATTTTTACTCCATAGCGCCCCCTATATTATTACTACAGTTATATCTTAGTGATACATTATCCGATCTGCACGAGATTTATTGTGATTCATCAGTGAACACTTCTACACACATTGATAATGGTATGTAAATTTTTACTCCATAGCGCCCCCTATATTATTACTACAGTTATATCTTAGTGATACATTATCCGATCTGCACAAGATTTACTATGCTTTATCAGTGAACCTTCGACACACATTGATAATGGGATGTAAAATATGACTCAAGAGCGCCCCCTAGATTATTAAAACAGTTATATCTCAGTGATACATCATCCGATCTAAACCAGATTTATTGTGAATCATCAGTGAACACTCCTAGACACATTGATAATGGGATGTAAAATATGACCCAAGAGCACCCCCTAGATTATTCAAATCGTTATATCTCAGTGATACATCATCCGATCTAAACCAGATTTATTGTGCATAATCAGTGAGCCCTCGTGGACACATTGATATGGTGGGCTAACATTTGACTCAAGTGCGTCCCCTAGATTATTCAAACTGTTATATCTCAGTTATACATCATCCGATATTTACCAGATTTATTGTACATCATCAGTGAGCATTTCAACACACATTGATACTGTGGTTTAACAGATAACTCCAGTGCGCCCCATACATTATTTTTCAAACTGTTACATCTCATTGCTAGATCATCTGTTCTGTTCCACATTTACTGTGTGTCATCTGTCACCACTTCTAAACACGTATATATTTTTTTTATTCGCTAACTGTTCTTGGCAAACGGGTGGTGGATGGGCATGAGAGAGTTCGAGATGGTGACCGAACAGACCAGCTGGAGGTCCCATGGTCGACATAATAAGGCCGGAGCGGCGCTAAGCTGCGAGGGCCTCAATGCTGCTTGCAGCTTTAATTAGGCCCGAAGCAGCGAAGCGCTGCAAGGACCTATTGTAATTGTAGTGTTTATTAGGCCCGAAGCAGCGAAGCGCTGCAAGGACCTATTGTAATTGTAGTGTTTATTATTATTATTTTTTTTTTTTTCTTCCCCCCAAAGAAGTGGCCTTTTGGAGGCTTTATCATATACGAAAACTCACCAAATTTGGCGGACTCGTCAGGACTGGTGAAAAATTACGTATTTTGGGGGCGTGGCAAAAATCGCCACAGAAACGGCTCAAGAGCGCCCCCTAGAAATTTTCAAAATACCCTCCGCATTGACCTTAGTTTGACGTAGAATCATGAAATTTGGTACACTTGTCCAACTCACCAAGATGCACAGAAAACCCTCTTGCACCAATGCTGTACGATAAATGGTAAGGCGGCCATTTTGGAACGATGACCAAATTTTCACCCCTTTTTGGCCGTTTACAGCCTCCGCATTTCAACGAACTCCTCCTAGGAATTTCGCTCGATTTGATTCAAACTTGGCCAGTTTCTTCATAAGGCACGGGGGAACAAACAATATCAAAACTGTGCGTTTTCATGAATGATGAAGGGGCGGGGCCAGACCTCAAAGTTGGACATCTCGCCATGAAAAACGAAACGCTTACAGCTCTTACACGAAAAAAGTCTAATACATCAAACCTTCAGTGATTGACCCACATCCGGTCCCCTGCAAAACTGTATGGTCAAATCATGACATCACTTAAGCCACGCCCCCTGACAACAGGAAGTGTAAAGTTTTACGTTGAACGGTCCATATGGGATCCCTGTTACCTAATCAGCGTGACATTGTATCCAGTCACCGAAGACATGTTGGTGTAACAAGCTTTCCAGCACTGTTCGTTTTGGGTGGAGCAAGTGGGCGTGGTGACGTGGCGAAGTAAGACGTAACGCCGTCACAATACGTTTGGTTCTAAACTCCACAGATTTGATCTGAGGAGTACCAAAATCATTATGATCGATCATTACCCACCCCTTGAACAGGTGTTTATGCTAATTAGCAAATAGCCTCCATAGCGCCCCCTAGATTATTCAAACTGTTGTATCTCAGTGATACATCATCCGATCTGAACCAGATTTATTGTGCATCATCAGTGAGCCCTTGTGGACACATTGATATGGTGGGCTAACATTTGACTCAAGTGCGCCCCCTAGATTATTTATATAGTTATATCTCAGTGATACATCATCCGATCTGAACCAGATTTATTGTGCATCATCAGTGAGCCCTTGTGGACACATTGATATGGTGGGCTAACATATGACTCCAGAGCGCCCCCTAGATTATTCAAACTGTTATATCTCAGTGATACATCATCCGATCTGAACCAGATTTATTGTGATTCATCAGTGAACACTTCTATACACATTGATAATGGTATGTAAATTTTTACTCCATAGCGCCCCCTATATTATTAATACAGTTATATCTCAGTGATACATTATCCGATCTACACGAGATTTATTGTGCTTTATCAGTGAACACTTCGACACACATTGATAATGGTATGTAAATTTTTACTCCATAGCGCCCCCTATATTATTACTACAGTTATATCTTAGTGATACATTATCCGATCTGCACGAGATTTATTGTGATTTATCAGTGAACACTTCTACACACATTGATAATGGTATGTAAATTTTTACTCCATAGCGCCCCCTATATTATTACTACAGTTATATCTCAGTGATACATTATCCGATCTGCACGAGATTTATTGTGCTTTATCAGTGAACACTTCGACACACATTGATAATGGTATGTAAATTTTTACTCCATAGCGCCCCCTATATTATTACTACAGTTATATCTTAGTGATACATTATCCGATCTGCACGAGATTTATTGTGATTCATCAGTGAACACTTCTACACACATTGATAATGGTATGTAAATTTTTACTCCATAGCGCCCCCTGTATTATTACTACAGTTATATCTTTGTGATACATTATCCGATCTGCACAAGATTTATTGTACTTTATCAGTGAACACTTCGACACACGTGAGACTTTATGGACACATTGATATTGTGGTTTAACATATGACTCAAGAGCGCCCCCTAGATTATTCAAATCGTTATATCTCAGTGATACATCATCCGATCTAAACCAGATTTATTGTACATCTTCAGTGAACACTTCGACACACATTGATAATGGTATGTAAATTTTTACTCCATAGCGCCCCCTTTATTATTACTACAGTTATATGTTAGTGATACATTATCCGATCTACACGAGATTTATTGTGCTTTATCAGTGAACACTTCGACACACATTGATAATGTATGTAAATTTTTACTCCATAGCGCCCCCTATATTATTACTACAGTTATATCTTAGTGATACATTATCCGATCTGCACGAGATTTAATATGATTCATCAGTGAACACTTCTACACACATTGATAATGGTATGTAAATTTTTACTCCATAGCGCCCCCTATATTATTACTACAGTTATATCTCAGTGATACATTATCCAATCTGCACGAGATTTATTGTGCTTTATCAGTGAACACTTCGACACACATTGATAATGGTATGTAAATTTTTACTCCATAGCGCCCCCTATATTATTACTACAGTTATATCTTAGTGATACATTATCCGATCTGCACGAGATTTATTGTGATTCATCAGTGAACACTTCTACACACATTGATAATGGTATGTAAATTTTTACTCCATAGCGCCCCCTATATTATTACTACAGTTATATCTCAGTGATACATTATCCAATCTGCACGAGATTTATTGTGCTTTATCAGTGAACACTTCGACACACATTGATAATGGTATGTAAATTTTTACTCCATAGCGCCCCCTATATTATTACTACAGTTATATCTTAGTGATACATTATCCGATCTACACAAGATTTATTGTGATTCATCAGTGAACACTTCTACACACATTGATAATGGTATGTAAATTTTTACTCCATAGCGCCCCCTGTATTATTACTACAGTTATATCTTAGTGATACATTATCCGATCTGCACGAGATTTATTGTGATTCATCAGTGAACACTTCTACACACATTGATAATGTATGTAAATTTTTACTCCATAGCGCCCCCTATATTATTACTACAGTTATATCTCAGTGATACATTATCCGATCTGCACGATATTTACTATGTTTCATCAGTGAGACCTTGTGGACACATTGATATTGTGGTTTAACATATGACTCAAGAGCGCCCCCTAGATTATTCAAATTGTTATATCTCAGTGAGACATCATCCGATCTGAACCAGATTTATTGTGCATCATCAGTGAGTCCTTGTGGACACATTGATATGGTGGGCTAACATTTGACTCAAGTGCGCCCCCTACATTATTTCTATAGTTATATCTCAGTGATACATCATCCGATCTGAACCAAATTTATTGTGAATAATCAGTGAGCCCTTGTGGACACATTGATATTGTGGTTTAACATATAACTCCATAGCCCCCCCTAGATTATTCAAACTGTTATATCTCAGTGAGACATCATCCGATCTGAACCAGATTTATTGTGTATCATCAGTGAGACCTTGTGGACACATTGATATTTAACATGTGACTCCAGAGCGCCCCCTAGATTATTCAAACTGTTATATCTCAGTGAGACATCATCCGATCTGAACCAGATTTATTGTGCGTGTGCACCCCTGGTGCGGAGTAGACACGAGAGACTTCGAAATGGCGACCGAGCGGACGAGCTGGAGCTCGCGCGGTCGCCTCAATAAGGTCCGAGCGGCGCTAAGCTGCGAGGGCCTCAACGCCGCTTGCGGCTTTAATTAGGCCCGAAGCAGCGAAGCGCTGCAAGGACCTATTGTAATTGTAGTGTTTATTATTTTTATTATTATTATTTTATTTTTATTCTTCCCCCAAAAGAAGTGGCCTTTTGGGGGCTTTATCATATACGAAAACTCACCAAATTTGGCGGACTCGTCAGGACTGGTGAAAAATTACGTATTTTGGGGGCGTGGCAAAAATCGCCACAGAAACGGCTCAAGAGCGCCCCCTAGAAATATTCAAAATACCCTCCGCATGACCTTAGTTTGACGTAGAATCATGAAATTTGGTACACTTGTCCAACTCACCAAGATGTACAGAAAACCCTCTGGCACCAACGTTGTACAATAAATGGGAAGGCGGCCATTTTGGAACGATGACCAAATTTTCACCCCTTTTTGGCCGTTTACAGCCTCCGCATTTGAACGAACTCCTCCTATGAATTTCGCTCGATTTGGTTCAAACTTGGCCAGTTTCTTCATAAGGCACGGGGGAACAAACGATATCAAAATTGTGCGTTTTCATGAATGCTGAAGGGGCGGGGCCAGACGTCAAAGTTGGACATCTCGCCATGAAAAACGAAACGCTTACAGCTCTTACACGAAAAAAGTCTAATACATCAAACCTTCAGTTATTGACCCACATCCGGTCCCCTGCAAAACTGTATGGTCAAATCATGACATCACTTAAGCCACGCCCCCTGACAACAGGAAGTGTAAAGTTTTACGTTGAACGGTCCATATCGGACCCCTGTTACCTAATCAGCGTGGCATTGTGTCCAGTGACCGAAGACATGTTGGTGTAACAAGCATTCCAATACTGTTCGTTTTTGGTGGAGCATGTGGGCGTGGCGACGTGGCGAAGTAAGACATAACGCCATCACCATACGTTTGGTTCTAAAATCCACAGATTTGATCCGAGGAGTACCAAAATCAGTATGATCGATCATTGCCCACCCCTTGAACAGGTGTTTATGCTAATTAGCAAATCGCTACAGAAACGGCTCAAGAGCGCCCCCTAGAAATATTCAAAATACCCTCCGCATTGACCTTAGTTTGACGTAGAATCATGAAATTTGGTACACTTGTCCAACTCACCAAGATGCACAGAAAACCCTCTGGCACCAATGTTGTACGATAAATGGTAAGGCGGCCATTTTGGAACGATGACCAAATTTTCACCCCTTTTTGGCCGTTTACAGCCTCTGCATTTCAACGAACTCCTCCTAGGGATTTCGCTCGATTTGATTCAAACTTGGCCAGTTTCTTTATAAGGCACGGGGGAACAAATGTTATCAAAACTGTGCGTTTTCATGCATGCTGAAGGGGCGGGGCCAGACCTCAAAGTTGGACATCTCGCCATGAAAAACGAAACGCTTACAGCTCTTACACGAAAACTGTCTAATACATCAAACCTTCAGTGATTGACCCACATCCGGTCCCCTGCAAAACTGTATGGTCAAATCATGACATCACTTAAGCCACGCCCCCTGACAACAGGAAGTGTAAAGTTTTACATTGAACGGTCCATATCGGACCCCTGTTACCTAATCAACGTGACATTGTATCCAGTCACCGAAGACATGGTGGTGTAACAAGCATTCCAACACTGTTCGTTTTGGGTGGAGCAAGTGGGCGTGGCGACGTGGCGAAGTAAGACATAACGCCATCACCATACGTTTGGTTCTAAACTCCACAGATTTGATCTGAGGAGTACCAAAATCATTATGATCGATCATTACCCACCCCTTGAACAGGTGTTTATGCTAATTAGCAAATAGCCTCCATAGCGCCCCCTAGATTATTCAAACTGTTGTATCTCAGTGATACATCATCCGATCTGAACCAGATTTATTGTGCATCATCAGTGAGCCCTTGTGGACACATTGATATGGTGGGCTAACATTTGACTCAAGTGCGCCCCCTACATTATTTCTATAGTTATATCTCAGTGATACATCATCCGATCTGCACAAGATTTATTATGCTTTATCAGTGAACACTTCGACACACATTGATAATGTTATGTAAATTTTTACTCCATAGCGCCCCCTATATTATTACTACAGTTATATCTTAGTGATACATTATCCGATCTGCACGAGATTTATTATGATTCATCAGTGAACACTTCTACACACATTGATAATGGTATGTAAATTTTTACTCCATAGCGCCCCCTGTATTATTACTACAGTTATATCTTAGTGATACATTATCCGATCTGCACGAGATTTATTGTGATTCATCAGTGAACACTTCTACACACATTGATAATGTATGTAAATTTTTACTCCATAGCGCCCCCTATATTATTACTACAGTTATATCTTAGTGATACATTATCCGATCTGCATGGTATGTAAATTTTTACTCCATAGCGCCCCCTGTATTATTACTACAGTTATATCTTAGTGATACATTATCCGATCTGCACAAGATTTATTGTGCTTTATCAGTGAACACTTCGACACACATTGATAATGGTATGTAAATTTTTACTCCATAGCGCCCCCTATATTATTACTACAGTTATATCTTAGTGATACATTATCCGATCTGCACGAGATTTATTGTGATTCATCAGTGAACACTTCTATACACATTGATAATGGTATGTAAATTTTTACTCCATAGCGCCCCCTATATTATTACTACAGTTATATCTTAGTGATACATTATCCGATCTGCACGAGATTTATTATGATTCATCAGTGAACACTTCTACACACATTGATAATGGTATGTAAATTTTTACTCCATAGCGCCCCCTATATTATTACTACAGTTATATCTTAGTGATACATTATCCGATCTGCACGAGATTTATTGTGCTTTATCAGTGAACACTTCGACACACATTGATAATGGTATGTAAATTTTTACTCCATAGCGCCCCCTATATTATTACTACAGTTATATCTTAGTGATACATTATCCGATCTGCACGAGATTTATTGTGATTCATCAGTGAACACTTCTATACACATTGATAATGGTATGTAAATTTTTACTCCATAGCGCCCCCTATATTATTACTACAGTTATATCTCAGTGATACATTATCCAAACTGCACGAGATTTATTGTGCTTTATCAGTGAACACTTCGACACACATTGATAATGGTATGTAAATTTTTACTCCATAGCGCCCCCTATATTATTACTACAGTTATATCTTAGTGATACATTATCCGATCTGCACGAGATTTATTATGATTCATCAGTGAACACTTCTACACACATTGATAATGGTATGTAAATTTTTACTCCATAGCGCCCCCTATATTATTACTACAGTTATATCTTAGTGATACATTATCCGATCTGCACGAGATTTATTGTGATTCATCAGTGAACACTTCTATACACATTGATAATGGTATGTAAATTTTTACTCCATAGCGCCCCCTATATTATTACTACAGTTATATCTCAGTGATACATTATCCGATCTGCACGAGATTTATTGTGCTTTATCAGTGAACACTTCGACACACATTGATAATGGTATGTAAATTTTTACTCCATAGCGCCCCCTATATTATTACTACAGTTATATCTTAGTGATACATTATCCGATCTGCACGAGATTTATTGTGCTTTATCAGTGAACACTTCGACACACATTGATAATGGTATGTAAATTTTTACTCCATAGCGCCCCCTATATTATTACTACAGTTATATCTCAGTGATACATTATCCGATCTGCACGAGATTTATTGTGATTCATCAGTGAACACTTCTACACACATTGATAATGTATGTAAATTTATACTCCATAGCGCCCCCTATATTATTACTACAGTTATATCTCAGTGATACATTATCCGATCTGCACGATATTTACTATGTTTCATCAGTGAGACCTTGTGGACACATTGATATTGTGGTTTAACATATGACTCAAGAGCGCCCCCTAGATTATTCAAATTGTTATATCTCAGTGAGACATCATCCGATCTGAAACAGATTTATTGTGCATCATCAGTGAGTCCTTGTGGACACATTGATAAGGTGGGTTAACATTTGACTCAAGTGCGTCCCCTACATTATTTCTATAGTTATATCTTAGTGATACATCATCCGATCTAAACCAGATTTATTGTGTATCATCAGTGAGACATTGTGGACACATTGATATTGTGGTTTAACACATGACTCCAGAGCGCCCCCTAGATTACTCAAACTGTTATAGCTCAGTGAGACATCATCTGATCTGAACCAGATTTATTGTGTATCATCAATGAGCCCTTGTGGACACATTGATATGGTGGGCTAACATTTAACTCAAGTGCACCCCCTACATTATTTCTATAGTTATATCTCAGTGATACATCATCCGATCTGAACCAGATTTATTGTGCATCATCAGTGAGCCCTTGTGGACACATTGATTTTGTGGTTTAACATATAACTCCATAGCGCCCCCTAGATTATTCAAACTGTTATATCTCAGTGAGACATCATCCGATCTGAACCAGATTTATTGTGCGTGTGCACCCCTGGTGCGGAGTAGACACGAGAGACTTCGAAATGGCGACCGAGCGGACGAGCTGGAGCTCGCGCGGTCGCCTCAATAAGGTCCGAGCAGCGCTAAGCTGCGAGGGCCTCAACGCCGCTTGCAGCTTTAATTAGGCCCGAGCAGCTAAGCGCTGCGAAGGCCTATTGTAATTGTAGTGTTTATTATTTTTATTATTTTTATTATTATTTTTTTTTTTCTTCCCCCCAAAGAAGTGGCCTTTTGGAGGCTTTATCATATACGAAAACTCACCAAATTTGGCGGACTCGTCAGGACTGGTGAAAAATTACGTATTTTGGGGGCGTGGCAAAAATAGCCACAGAAACGGCTCAAGAGCGCCCCCTAGAAATTTTCAAAATACCCTCCGCATTGACCTTATTTTGACGTACAATCATGAAATTCGGTACACTTGTCCATCTCACCAAGATGCACAGAAAAACCTCTGGCACCAACGTTGTACGATAAATGGTAAGGCGGCCATTTTGGATCGATGACCAAATTTTTACACCTTTTTGGCCGTTTACAGCCTCCGCATTTGAACGAACTCCTCCTATGAATTTCGCTCGATTTGGTTCAAACTTGGCCAGTTTCTTCATAAGGCATGGGGGAACAAACAATATCAAAATTGTGCGTTTTCATGAATGCTGAAGGGGCGGGGCCAGACGTCAAAGTTGGACATCTCGCCATGAAAAACGAAACGCTTACAGCTCTTACACGAAAAAAGTCTAATACATCAAACCTTCAGTTATTGACCCACATCCGGTCCCCCGCAAAACTGTATGGTCAAATCATGACATCACTTAAGCCACGCCCCCTGACAACAGGAAGTGTAAAGTTTTACGTTGAACGGTCCATATCGGACCCCTGTTACCTAATCAGCGTGGCATTGTGTCCAGTGACCGAAGACATGTTGGTGTAACAAGCATTCCAATACTGTTCGTTTTTGGTGGAGCATGTGGGCGTGGCGACGTGGCGAAGTAAGACATAACGCCATCACCATACGTTTGGTTCTAAAATCCACAGATTTGATCCGAGGAGTACCAAAATCAGTATGATCGATCATTGCCCACCCCTTGAACAGGTGTTTATGCTAATTAGCAAATCGCTACAGAAACGGCTCAAGAGCGCCCCCTAGAAATATTCAAAATACCCTCCGCATTGACCTTAGTTTGACGTAGAATCATGAAATTTGGTACACTTGTCCAACTCACCAAGATGCACAGAAAACCCTCTGGCACCAATGTTGTACGATAAATGGTAAGGCGGCCATTTTGGAACGATGACCAAATTTTCACCCCTTTTTGGCCGTTTACAGCCTCTGCATTTCAACAAACTCCTCCTAGGGATTTCGCTCGATTTGATTCAAACTTGGCCAGTTTCTTTATAAGGCACGGGGGAACAAATGTTATCAAAACTGTGCGTTTTCATGCATGCTGAAGGGGCGGGGCCAGACCTCAAAGTTGGACATCTCGCCATGAAAAACGAAACGCTTACAGCTCTTACACGAAAACTGTCTAATACATCAAACCTTCAGTGATTGACCCACATCCGGTCCCCTGCAAAACTGTATGGTCAAATCATGACATCACTTAAGCCACGCCCCCTGACAACAGGAAGTGTAAAGTTTTACGTTGAACGGTCCATATCGGATCCCTGTTACCTAATCAGCGTGACATTGTATCCAGTCACCGAAGACATGTTGGTGTAACAAGCTTTCCAGCACTGTTCGTTTTGGGTGGAGCAAGTGGGCGTGGTGACGTGGCGAAGTAAGACGTAACGCCGTCACCATACGTTTGGTTCTAAACTCCACAGATTTGATCTGAGGAGTACCAAAATCATTATGATCGATCATTACCCACCCCTTGAACAGGTGTTTATGCTAATTAGCAAATAGCCTCCATAGCGCCCCCTAGATTATTCAAACTGTTGTATCTCAGTGATACATCATCCGATCTGAACCAGATTTATTGTGCATCATCAGTGAGCCCTTGTGGACACATTGATATGGTGGGCTAACATTTGACTCAAGTGCGCCCCCTACATTATTTCTATAGTTATATCTCAGTGATACATCATCCGATCTGAACCAGATTTATTGTGCATCATCAGTGAGCCCTTGTGGACACATTGATATGGTGGGCTAACATTTGACTCAAGTGCGCCCCCTACATTATTTCTATAGTTATATCTCAGTGATACATCATCCGATCTGAACCAGATTTATTGTGCATCATCAGTGAGCCCTTGTGGACACATTGATATGGTGGGCTAACATATGACTCCAGAGCGCCCCCTAGATTATTCAAACTGTTATATCTCAGTGATACATCATCCGATCTGAACCAGATTTATTGTGCATCATCAGTGAGCCCTTGTGGACACATTGATATTGTGGTTTAACATATGACTCAAGAGCGCCCCCTAGATTATTCAAATCGTTATATCTCAGTGATACATCATCCGATCTAAACCAGATTTATTGTGCATCTTCAGTGAACACTTCGACACACATTGATAATGGTATGTAAATTTTTACTCCATAGCGCCCCCTATATTATTACTACAGTTATATCTTAGTGATACATTATCCGATCTGCACGAGATTTATTATGATTCATCAGTGAACACTTCTACACACATTGATAATGGTATGTAAATTTTTACTCCATAGCGCCCCCTGTATTATTACTACAGTTATATCTTAGTGATACATTATCCGATCTGCACGAGATTTATTGTGCTTTATCAGTGAACACTTCGACACACATTGATAATGGTATGTAAATTTTTACTCCATAGCGCCCCCTATATTATTACTACAGTTATATCTTAGTGATACATTATCCGATCTGCACGAGATTTATTGTGATTCATCAGTGAACACTTCTACACACATTGATAATGGTATGTAAATTTTTACTCCATAGCGCCCCCTATATTATTACTACAGTTATATCTCAGTGATACATTATCCGATCTGCACGAGATTTATTGTGCTTTATCAGTGAACACTTCGACACACATTGATAATGGTATGTAAATTTTTACTCCATAGCGCCCCCTATATTATTACTACAGTTATATCTTAGTGATACATTATCCGATCTGCACGAGATTTATTGTGATTCATCAGTGAACACTTCTACACACATTGATAATGGTATGTAAATTTATACTCCATAGCGCCCCCTATATTATTACTACAGTTATATCTCAGTGATACATTATCCGATCTGCACGAGATTTACTATGCTTCATCAGTGAGACCTTGTGGACACATTGATATTGTGGTTTAACATATGACTCAAGAGCGCCCCCTAGATTATTCAAATCGTTATATCTCAGTGATACATCATCCGATCTGAACCAGATTTATTGTGCATCATCAGTGAGCACTTGTGGACACATTGATATGGTGGGCTAACATTTGACTCAAGTGCGTCCCCTAGATTATTCAAACTGTTATATCTCAGTTATACATCATCCGATATGTACCAGATTTATTGTACATCATCAGTGAGTACATAAACACACATTGATACTGTGGTTTAACAGATAACTCTAGTGTACCCCTACATTATTTTTCAAACTGTTACATCTCATTGTTAGATCATCTGATCTGTTCCACATTTACTGTATGTCATCTGTCAGCACTTCTAAACACGTATATATTGTTGTTATTCGCTAACTATTCTTGGCAAACGGGTGTTGGATGGGCATGAGAGAGTTCGAGGTGGTGACCGAGCAGACGAGCTGGAGCTCGCGCGGTCGCCACAATAAGGCCAGAGCGGCGCTAAGCTGCGAGGGCCTCAACGCTGCTTGCAGCTTTAATTAGGCCCGAAGCAGCGAAGCGCTGCAAGGACCTATTGTAATTGTAGTGTTTATTATTATTATTATTATTATTTTTTTTATTTTTCTTCCCCCCAAAGAAGTGGCCTTTTGGAGGCTTTATCATATACGAAAACTCACCAAATTTGGCGGACTCGTCAGGACTGGTGAAAAATTACGTATTTTGGGGGCGTGGCAAAAATCGTCACAGAAACGGCTCAAGAGCGCCCCCTAGAAAATTTCAAAATACCCTCCGCATTGACCTTATTTTGACGTAGAATCATGAAATTCGGTACACTTGTCCATCTCACCAAGATGCACAGAAAACCCTCTGGCACCAACGTTGTACAATAAATGGGAAGGCGGCCATTTTGAAACGATGACCAAATTTTCACCCCTTTTTGGCCGTTTACAGCCTCCGCATTTGAACGAACTCCTCCTATGAATTTCGCTCGATTTGGTTCAAACTTGGCCAGTTTCTTCATAAGGCACAGGGGAACAAACAATATCAAAATTGTGCGTTTTCATGAATGCTGAAGGGGCGGGGCCAGACGTCAAAGTTGGACATCTCGCCATGAAAAACGAAACGCTAACAGCTCTTACACGAAAAAAGTCTAATACATCAAACCTTCAGTTATTGACCCACATCCGGTCCCCCGCAAAACTGTATGGTCAAATCATGACATCACTTAAGCCACGCCCCCTGACAACAGGAAGTGTAAAGTTTTACATTGAAAGGTCCATATCGGACCCCAGTTACCTAATCAGCGTGACATTGTGTCCAGTGACCAAAGACATGTTGGTGTAACAAGCATTCCATACTGTTCGTTTTGGGTGGAGCATGTGGGCGTGGCGAAGTGGCGAAGTAAGACATAACGCCATCACCATACGTTTGGTTCTAAAATCCACAGATTTGATCCGAGGAGTACCAAAATCAGTATGATCGATCATTGCCCACCCCTTGAACAGGTATTTATGCTAATTAGCAAATCGCTACAGAAACGGCTCAAGAGCGCCCCCTAGAAATATTCAAAATACCCTCCGCATTGACCTTAGTTTGACGTAGAATCATGAAATTTGGTACACTTGTCCAACTCACCAAGATGCACAGAAAACCCTCTGGCACCAATGTTGTACGATAAATGGTAAGGCGGCCATTTTGGAACGATGACCAAATTTTCACCCCTTTTTGGCCGTTTACAGCCTCTGCATTTCAACGAACTCCTCCTAGGGATTTCGCTCGATTTGATTCAAACTTGGCCAGTTTCTTTATAAGGCACGGGGGAACAAATGTTATCAAAACTGTGCGTTTTCATGCATGCTGAAGGGGCGGGGCCAGACCTCAAAGTTGGACATCTCGCCATGAAAAACGAAACGCTTACAGCTCTTACACGAAAACTGTCTAATACATCAAACCTTCAGTGATTGACCCACATCCGGTCCCCTGCAAAACTGTATGGTCAAATCATGACATCACTTAAGCCACGCCCCCTGACAACAGGAAGTGTAAAGTTTTACGTTGAACGGTCCATATCGGATCCCTGTTACCTAATCAGCGTGACATTGTATCCAGTCACCGAAGACATGTTGGTGTAACAAGCTTTCCAGCACTGTTCGTTTTGGGTGGAGCAAGTGGGCGTGGTGACATGGCGAAGTAAGACGTAACGCCGTCACCATACGTTTGGTTCTAAACTCCACAGATTTGATCTGAGGAGTACCAAAATCATTATGATCGATCATTACCCACCCCTTGAACAGGTGTTTATGCTAATTAGCAAATACCCTCCATAGCGCCCCCTAGATTATTCAAACTGTTGTATCTCAGTGATACATCATCCGATCTGAACCAGATTTATTGTGCATCATCAGTGAGCCCTTGTGGACACATTGATATAGTGAGCTAACATTTGACTCAAGTGCGCCCCCTACATTATTTCTATAAATATATCTCAGTGATACATCATCCGATCTGAACCAGATTTATTGTGCATCATCAGTGAGCCCTTGTGGACACATTGATATGGTGGGCTAACATTTGACTCAAGTGCGCCCCCTACATTATTTCTATAGTTATATCTCAGTGATACATCATCCGATCTGAACCAGATTTATTGTGCATCATCAGTGAGCCCTTGTGGACACATTGATATGGTGGGCTAACATATGACTCCAGAGCGCCCCCTAGATTATTCAAACTGTTATATCTCAGTGATACATCATCCGATCTGAACCAGATTTATTGTGCATCATCAGTGAGCCCTTGTGGACACATTGATATGGTGGGCAAACATTTGACTCAAGTGCGCCCCCTACATTACTTCTATAGTTATATCTCAGTGATACATCATCCGATCTGAACCAGATTTATTGTGCATCATCAGTGAACACTTTGACACACATTGATAATGTTATGTAAATTTTTACTCCATAGCGCCCCCTATATTATTACTACAGTTATATCTCAGTGATACATTATCCGATCTGCACGAGATTTATTGTGCTTTATCAGTGAACACTTCGACACACATTGATAATGGTATGTAAATTTTTACTCCATAGCGCCCCCTATATTATTACTACAGTTATATCTTAGTGATACATTATCCGATCTGCACGAGATTTATTGTGATTCATCAGTGAACACTTCTACACACATTGATAATGGTATGTAAATTTTTACTCCATAGCGCCCCCTGTATTATTACTACAGTTATATCTTAGTGATACATTATCCGATCTGCACAAGATTTATTGTGCTTTATCAGTGAACACTTCGACACACATTGATAATGGTATGTAAATTTTTACTCCATAGCGCCCCCTATATTATTACTACAGTTATATCTTAGTGATACATTATCCGATCTGCACGAGATTTATTGTGATTCATCAGTGAACACTTCTACACACATTGATAATGGTATGTAAATTTTTACTCCACAGCGCCCCCTATATTATTACTACAGTTATATCTCAGTGATACATTATCCGATCTGCACGAGATTTATTGTGCTTTATCAGTGAACACGTCGACACACATTGATAATGGTATGTAAATTTTTACTCCATAGCGCCCCCTATATTATTACTACAGTTATATCTCAGTGATACATCATCCGATCTGAACCAGATTTATTGTGCATCATCAGTGAGTCCTTGTGGACACATTGATAAGGTGGGCTAACATTTGACTCAAGTGCGCCCCCTACATTATTTCTATAGTTATATCTCAGTGATACATCATCCGATCTGAACCAGATTTACTGTGAATCATCATTGAGACATTGTGGACACATTGATATTGTGGTTTAACATATGACTCCAGAGCGCCCCCTAGATTATTCAAACTGTTATATCTCAGTGATACATCATCCGATCTGAACCAGATTTATTGTGCATCATCAGTGAGCCCTTGTGGACACATTGATTTTGTGATTTAACATATAACTCCATAGCGCCCCCTAGATTATTCAAACTGTTATATCTCAGTGAGACATCATCTGATCTGAACCAGATTTATTGTGCGTGTGCACCCCTGGTGCGGAGTAGACACGAGAGACTTCGAAATGGCGACCGAGCGGACGAGCTGGAGCTCGCGCGGTCGCCTCAATAAGGTCCGAGCGGCGCTAAGCTGCGAGGGCCTCAATGCTGCTTGCAGCTTTAATTATTATTATTTTTATTCTTCCCCACCATTAAGTGTCCTTTTGGGGGCTTTATCATATATGAAAACTCACCAAATTTTGCAGACTCGTCAGGACTGGTGAAAAATTACGTATTTTGTGGGCGTGGCAAAAAACACAACAGAAACTGCTCAAGAGCGCCCCCTAGAAATTTTCAAAATACCCTCCGCATAGACTTAGTTTGACGTAGAATCATGAAATTTGGTACACTTGTCCAACTCACCAAGATGCACAGAAAACCCTCTGGCACCAATGTTGTACAATAAATGGTAAGGCGGCCATTTTGGAACGATGACCAAATTTTCACCCCTTTTTGGCCGTTTACAGCCTCCGCATTTGAACGAACTCCTCCTATGAATTTCGCTCGATTTGGTTCAAACTTGGCCAGTTTCTTCATAAGGCACGGGGGAACAAACGATATCAAAATTGTGCGTTTTCATGAATGCTGAAGGGGCGGGGCCAGACGTCAAAGTTGGACATCTCGCCATGAAAAACGAAACGCTTACAGCTCTTACACGAAAAAAGTCTAATACATCAAACCTTCAGTTATTGACCCACATCCGGTCCCCCGCAAAACTGTATGGTCAAATCATGACATCACTTAAGCCACGCCCCCTGACAACAGGAAGTGTAAAGTTTTACGTTGAAAGGTCCATATCGGACCCCTGTTACCTAATCAGCGTGACATTGTGTCCAGTGACCAAAGACATGTTGGTGTAACAAGCATTCCAACACTGTTCGTTTTGGGTGGAGCAAGTGGGCGTGGCGACATGGCGAAGTAAGACATAACGCCATCACCATACGTTTGGATCTAAAATCCACAGATTTGATCCGAGGAGTACCAAAATCAGTATGATCGATCATTGCCCACCCCTTGAACAGGTGTTTATGCTAATTAGCAAATCGCTACAGAAACGGCTCAAGAGCGCCCCCTAGAAATATTCAAAATACCCTCCGCATTGACCTTAGTTTGACGTAGAATCATGAAATTTGGTACACTTGTCCAACTCACCAAGATGCACAGAAAACCCTCTGGCACCAATGTTGTACGATAAATGGTAAGGCGGCCATTTTGGAACGATGACCAAATTTTCACCCCTTTTTGGCCGTTTACAGCCTCTGCATTTCAACGAACTCCTCCTAGGGATTTCGCTCGATTTGATTCAAACTTGGCCAGTTTCTTTATAAGGCACGGGGGAACAAATGTTATCAAAACTGTGCGTTTTCATGCATGCTGAAGGGGCGGGGCCAGACCTCAAAGTTGGACATCTCGCCATGAAAAACGAAACGCTTACAGCTCTTACACGAAAACTGTCTAATACATCAAACCTTCAGTGATTGACCCACATCCGGTCCCCTGCAAAACTGTATGGTCAAATCATGACATCACTTAAGCCACGCCCCCTGACAACAGGAAGTGTAAAGTTTTACGTTGAACGGTCCATAACGGATCCCTGTTACCTAATCAGCGTGACATTGTATCCAGTCACCGAAGACATGGTGGTGTAACAAGCTTTCCAGCACTGTTCGTTTTGGGTGGAGCAAGTGGGCGTGGTGACGTGGCGAAGTAAGACGTAACGCCGTCACCATACGTTTGGTTCTAAACTCCACAGATTTGATCTGAGGAGTACCAAAATCATTATGATCGATCATTACCCACCCCTTGAACAGGTGTTTATGTTAATTAGCAAATAGCCTCCATAGCGCCCCCTAGATTATTCAAACTGTTGTATCTCAGTGATACATCATCCGATCTGAACCAGATTTATTGTGCATCATCAGTGAGCCCTTGTGGACACATTGATATGGTGGGCTAACATTTGACTCAAGTGCGCCCCCTACATTATTTCTATAGTTATATCTCAGTGATACATCATCCGATCTGCACGAGATTTATTATGCTTTATCAGTGAACACTTCGACACACATTGATAATGTTATGTAATTTTTTACTCCATAGCGCCCCCTATATTATTACTACAGTTATATCTTAGTGATACATTATCCGATCTGCACGAGATTTATTATGATTCATCAGTGAACGCTTCTACACACATTCATAATGGTATGTAAATTTTTACTCCATAGCGCCCCCTGTATTATTACTACAGTTATATCTTAGTGATACATTATCCGATCTGCACGAGATTTATTGTGCTTTATCAGTGAACACTTCGACACACATTGATAATGGTATGTAAATTTTTACTCCATAGCGCCCCCTATATTATTACTACAGTTATATCTTAGTGATACATTATCCGATCTGCACGAGATTTAATGTGATTCATTAGTGAACACTTCTATACACATTGATAATGGTATGTAAATTTTTACTCCATAGCGCCCCCTATATTATTACTACAGTTATATCTTAGTGATACATTATCCGATCTGCACGAGATTTATTATGATTCATCAGTGAACACTTCTACACACATTCATAATGGTATGTAAATTTTTACTCCATAGCGCCCCCTATATTATTACTACAGTTATATCTTAGTGATACATTATCCGATCTGCACGAGATTTAATGTGATTCATCAGTGAACACTTCTATACACATTGATAATGTATGTAAATTTTTACTCCATAGCGCCCCCTAGATTATTCAAACTGTTATATCTCAGTGATACATCATCCGATCTGAACCAGATTTATTGTGCATCATCAGTGAGCCCTTGTGGACACATTGATATGGTGGGCTAACATTTGACTCAAGTGCGCCCCCTACATTATTTCTATAGTTATATCTCAGTGATACATCATCCGATCTGAACCAGATTTACTGTGCATCATCAATGAGCCCTTGTGGACACATTGATATGGTGGGCTAACATTTAACTCAAGTGCGCCCCCTACATTATTTCTACAGTTATATCTCAGTAATACATCATCCGATCTGAACCAGATTTATTGTGCATAATCAGTGAGCCCTTGTGGACACATTGATATTGTTGTTTAA